>VZTL01039610.1:4880-37787 GCA_013400535.1 Scopus umbretta
CCCAGTAGTCACAGGTGCACAATTGAGATGCTTCATGCTGTTTATAGCGGGTGTCTTATTGATGTTGGCAAGTTGTTTACAAGGAACTAGGTCTGAGCTATTACTAGCCGATTATGACCTTGCTGCAAAGTGAGAATGAGAAGATACTGAGGTGTCAGTCCATCTCCTTCCTTTTGTTTTTCTCCCTAGAGCTTTATTTCTGTCCATCTTTGTTCCAGCTGTTTAATTTTGAATTGCTGTTTCCCATAGCTTCTTCGGAAATGTCCAGAGCGTAGACTGGGAGCAGGGGAAAAAGATGCAGAAGAGATTAAAATCCAAGCCTTTTTTAAGGTAGGAAGTCACTTTATCCCTCCCCCTCACATCTCCTGTGTTTGAGTTGAGAGTGATCTGCTTTCTGTTAGTATTGAGGCATATTTCCATTGGTGACATCTTAGGGGTAGCTTCTGTTGCACCTCTTTGCTCTATTCAGGAATATGTGTTTCAGTTCATGTTTGAAATTACACCCCCCAAATGTGTTTTCCAGGATCTGTAAGCTTCCAGAGCCAGTTTGTTATGTCTGATTGTGCTGCTTCTATGTACAAATATACCTACCTTTTGAGCCATCAACACACACCCCTTTATAAATCAAACTGCAGCAATCAAAGGTGCTGTCCAGTGATGACAGTGATTGCCAGCCAGACTGTTTGATGGCACCTGCATTTGTAGGATATACGTGAATCCTAAGAGAAATTGAGGTTAAAGACACATTTGCTTTAGGTCAAGGGTGTACGTCTGTTCCAGGCAAAGGTGTTACCGTTCCTCCTTGTCATTACCCATCTGCCAGAAGTTATTAGCCTTATAGCCCCTGGCTGGTTTTGCACTGGAGTAAGAAAAGAACTTGATGTCTGCAGAAATTGCTGGGAAGTCCACAGATCCACCTGGCCACAGCTGTACTTTAGTTTTGTCCTTCCTAAATATAGTTTAAGCTGTAACTGTGTTTCTTGGCGTTGTGAAGAACAGCTTAGACTGTATAGAATCTGTACTACCTGGCCTGCACCAACGATGCTGTTTGTTTTGGGCCTTTTTTCAATTCTCTCTCTCTCTCCCTCTCTCCCTCCCCACCTCCTCCAGTAGAAATAAGATATGTTGCAAATCCTCTGGAAAGGAGGCTGCAATCCTTCCTCTTACTTTCACATTTCATAAATAATCTTAATGTCAATCTGGCCTGTTCGCTTCCTTCTCATACAGGAAATCAACTGGGATGCCTTGTTTGCCAGGACTCTGAAGCCCCCATTCGTGCCCATTTTAAGAGATCCCACCGACATTAGCAACTTTGATGAAGAGTTTACATCACAAAAGCCAATCCTTACTCCTCCAGAGGAGGTTGCTTTCCTAACCCGGAAGGAGCAGACTGTCTTCAAGGACTTTGACTTTGTCTCCAGACAGCTTTTCGATGTTTGATTCCTGTGCTGTAAGAAACGTGAACAGATTGTTACCACCTTGAGAGAGCGGAGAGAGGACTTGGCATGGGCAATGGAAAAGTCAACAAAATTCCTAGAACTGGTAGTGCTGATGACCCCAGGATGAGAGTGCCCTGCAAGCTGAGTTAATCTACTGTGTTTTTTTCAGCCTCATTTGTTGGAGGGATACTGGATGTCAATTATCTTAAGGAGTAATTAATGTTTGACTGTATGTATCTTCTGCTGCCATTGAATACAGGTGGAAATTTGGAATTTAAGCAGGGCTTAATTTAATGAAATCAAATCATCTCTGCAACCCCGGTTACTCTTTGCAAAAAGCCTAAGTAAGTAGCATGGCTTTTTTAAGTTGCATAGGAGCAGAGGGAATGGCCACTTCTCACCTATTTTCTAGAAAAGATCTGCAGCATTCCCTCTTTGTAATGATTTTATGCCCATTCCCACTCAGAAATATGTGTATGCCAGAGAAGGAATGGATTTTAACACAACCAAGACAATGATGTTTGGGTTTGATAATGATCCAAGTGATCTATCTTAAGGAAAAGGAGTCTCCTTCTACTTCTTCGAGGGTGCTAAATCTTAGCTATTGTTTTTAATGATATAAAAAAGCCACAGCTTTGCACATGCTATTTTTTTTTAAAAATAAAGATATCTTTCCTTATAATGAAATTTCAGCTTTTCATCTCCTTTCTGTTAGCTGAATGTTTCAAAGCAGGGCTAACCATATTCTGCTCAACAGGCAGGATTTTATTTTTCTCTGTAAATGTCAATAGTAATATTTTCTTCCTTCCTTCCTTCCGTCCTTCTCACTCAAGTCGTCTGTGTACATATTGCATGGTGCCATCAGCTGTCATGTGCAAACGGTCGCAGTCACGTTATCTCTCCACAGATTTTATCAACGTGTATACCCTGTATTTTTTTGGGGGATAGCTAAATAATGACAGCATTAATATTGCAAAATCAGTAAGTTAAAGGTGATTTCATTTGCCTGGTAACATACCTTGTAATTATACTTGATAAGATACATTTTCTTCTCTTGAATTTGTAGTGTTAGCTTGTTGGGCAAAAAAAGGAAGGGTATCTAGAAATGAAGCATCTGACAACAAATATGGACACACAGCTATTGCTCTTTCAGTTTGCCTTCAACCGAGGTAGACAGAAGTTGAACTAACGCAATTGTGCTGTATCTGGAGATGAAGTTTGGGTGCTGCTAGTGAGTCGTCAGTATTAAATCAAGGCTGGTCTAAGTGCTTCAGAATTCAGAGAGGTAAGAGCATATGTTTGTGTAAAACAGAAATAATTCACACTGAACCTTGATTTCCTATTTTCAGAGCCAAGTATAACTGCTTCTGAAAATTCCTGCATACAAATACCCTTTCAACCTCCTGCTCTGCCTTGCAGTCTAATGGCCCATTTAAAGCAGGACACACCTTTTCCTCACCCTTGTTTGAATAGTAATGTTGGCTTGCTGTTGGCCCCTACAGCATGTTTTGTGACTTGTCTTAAGGTCGGTTGAGGCCTCTGTAAAGTGGCAAGTAGCGCAGTGGATTGTTAGCACAGGTGAAACCTAGAACTTGGGTTCAAAGAGAGAGGCATTATGAACTGAAAAGGGCATATTTAATTTTTAATTTATAGTTTGTAGTAAAGTAAAAAGACTGTAAATTACCATCCTGGTGCATTTTACAAAGAATTGCCAAACAGAGCAAAACTATATTTTGAGGTGTAATACCTGCTGATAAATTTTTATTTGACTGATACTTGAAGAACCAGAAATTGCTGTGTGGCAGATAAGCCATACTTTAGCAGGTGCCGCACTGACAGAAACATTAAAGACACGGAGGTGCTGTAGCGCGCCCAGAGAAGGGCAACGAAGCTGGTGAAGGGTCTGGAGCACAAGTCTTACGAGGAGCGGCTGAGGGAACTGGGGTTGTTTAGTCTGGAGAAGAGGAGGCTGAGGGGAGACCTTACCGCTCTCTACAACTCCCTGAAGGGAGGGTGTAGTGAGGAGGGGGTTGGTCTCTTCTCCCAAGGAACAAGCAATAGGATGAGAGGAAATGGCCTCAAGTTGCACCAGGGGAGGGTTAGATTGGATATTAGGAAAAATTTCTTCACCGAAAGGGTTGTCAAGCACTGGAACAAGCTGCCCAGGGAAGTGGTAGAGTCCCCGTTGCTGCGGGTATTTAAAAGACATGTAGAGGTAGTGCTTAGGGACATGGGTTAGTGGTAGACTTGGTAGTGTTAGGTTAACGGTTGGACTCGACGATCTTAAAGTTCTTTTCCAACCTAAATGCTTCTATGATTCTACACTGCAGAATCCTCTCTGGATGGTATACCGTTGTTATGAAAACAATTCTTAGCATTCTCACATCCCTGTGGTAGGAGTTTCTACCCTGAACAAACCAGACTGGACACAGATTACGAACTCTAGAGTTGGTCAAGAAAGGGATCCTTCTGCTGTTTTTAAACTGCTTTTGAACTATCGTGTTGTATTAGTGACTACACTGTTCTTCTATGAGTGCTCATCAACTTTAAACCCTGAGTGCATCCTACCAGCTTGCCAGATGTGCTTTTGAACTGGTGTTAATTCCTGAGCCAAGGCAATTAAGGCACAAAATAATTTTAACTAAGGTTTTGTTCTGGTGCTGGTTTTGTTTGTTTTTAAAAAAACAGAAAAGGGTTGGGACTAAAATTCACTTCACAGCCTTTTCTGTTTTTAAAGCCAAAATTGGTCATCCCAAACTTCCTTTCAGTTCCTCACGGAAACTTGAAGTATGACCTTTTATTACAATGGAAAACAAGTAAGCTTGCTGCTGTCCTAGAAAATTACAGCACCCCCCCCATCTCAGTGAAACAAACAGGACCTAGAATCTTTCCTCTTGCATTGAAACTTCGTATTCTGTTATTAAAATTTTGCTAGTATGTTGAGGTAGAAGTATTACCAACAGTGTTACTTGAGCTAGGCAAGAAGTGCCCACCTTTACTACTGGTTCTCTCATCACAAGCTACAGGAAAGGCCTGAGCATGAAGTTACCTGCAGAAATAATTCCATAGGCAAGTATTACTTCTCTGTCCAAAGAAAAGTGGATGGTATCATTCTTTGCTGACTTCATACAAAATAGTCTGTGAATTTTTAACAGCACCACCAACTTAAAAATACTGTTAGGAAACCGGTCAGGGCATTGCAAAGTACAGGCTAATTATCTCATAAGCTGAATTTGGTGCCTTACTGCAGTTTCTCATGCACATTAACGCTATTAAGCCTCAAATCTTTGTGAAAAGCATAAAGTTTAGGCATGTGGTCAAAATGAAATTTGCTTTTGACTGTCCAAATATTTACTCAAATATCTCTATTACGTGCCCAACACTACTGACAAAAGGCACTGCGGTTCTCACAGTGAGAACTATGTTGAAGAAAGGCCACAGGAATTATATTGATTCTGGTTGGGTTTGTCTAGAATAGCTGCTGTTCCCTAGCAGCAAAAGGAGAGGGAAACTTCTGGGAGGAGAAGTGAACAAGGATGGTCACACTACTCTTGCATCTCTTCTGGAGAGATGTGCATGCAGTTAGTGAAGGGAAGTAAATTTAGAGAGAAACCTTTGCTCAGTCCAGAAATCAGCCCTGCCGGCCTTCCCAGAACCAGTGTCTCCCCTTTAACAGTGTTACTCATATATAAAAAATAACCCTGACTATCCTTGAAATGCAATTTGCAGGATGAACAGGTTGCGTAGTTCATGACGTACTACAGTTCCGTGCAAAGGAACGGCAGCAATTGCATTAGCAAAGCTTTACCCAGCCACCTGCAGCTGTGCTGGCACTCTACCAGGGAGGTACTACTGCGACTAGACAGGCTCATTGCTCCTGTGAAGATAGATTTTCTCCCATGCAGTGAGGTGGCATGAACAGAAGAATCTCCAGAGATTGAGGATTACCCCTTGGTCAAAGGGATTCTCCAACTCAGAGTGTCGCAGGTAGGAGATGCGATGATGTGACATGAATTCCCAGGTGGTGGTGTTGCATGAGATCAGATAGAGGTGTGAAATAAGCAGCAGCAGGACAACAACGGTGAATATGACTATCAGGAGGAAGGACACAAGGAGGAGGATGTTGTGCTGTAGCCAGTCCCAGGACTGTTCAAAGTAGAGGCCTGACCTTTGGATTCAAAGAGAAATAAATTCATGGCTAAAGATGTAGAACTAGTTACATAAACCAAGCAAACCTGATGGCACATTTAAGTTTGATGCATAACTAGTGAGCTTCTGCTAATCATTTACTACAGAGAATTAATATACTATAAACTCTTAAGAGGCTGCACCAGTAGTGACTTAGATTCTAAGAAGTTTAAAAGATGCTGGTTCCCCCAACAGCTGAGAGACAACCACCTTCAGTTAACTCCTCTCCTGAAGGACACACAGCTGAAACCCCGCTGCAGCTTCCAGTACTTGGATTTGTAAACAAAGATCGTATGACAGTAACTGAAGCAAAATCAGTTAGCTTTTGTACTGTTGTTAATTCTGTTAATTTAGCTTAAAACAAAGATGAACAATGAAACCCAAATGATCAGATTCTGCTCAACTATTGATCAGCTACGTTGTTCCTCAGCAGCTTAGGGGGCTCAGAGGAGCTGATCTCTGGGATGCAAAAAGCCAATCCAGCCACTGCTATAAACCCTTCAGTGAGGCTCCAGGAGCACCAAAACTTCTAGCAATCTTGGAAGTCAAAGTGCTGACTCCAGGCCTTACCAAGCAACGCAGCCTCCCCACAGCAGAACTACAAGCTGCACACTCAAGTAGACTATGAAGAGGGGGTGATTCTTTTCTCCTACACAATTCTCAATCCAGGGACAGTGATGGTCGTAACGCCGTACACAGTGTTGGCACAGCTGGCAGTGCTTGGCTCGCATTGGTTGCTGCAAAACAAAAACAAATGCTAGCAATAGCCCCCTGGTTCAACCCCCTGTCTGGTAGAAGAGAGCATCATGCAGTATCCTCCTCCTCCACAGCAGTACTGTCCCAAAAGCACACCATTTTGAGATAACAGCACAACATAAATGCTCCTAAGACAACTAAAGGAGATCACGATTCCCCTGGTACAGACCCAAATGAGTGAAATTCAAACTAAATAGTTCTCCCACACTACTTCTATCTACACATCTTCTTTATTATCTACCAATTCATAGGAAGTCCAGTGTGCAAAGGAGGGAGATAGAGCCAGTCTGTTCTATTCAGGAAAGCATGAGCAGAGTGTTGAGGTGAAAAACTAGGACTACAGCTGTTGAAGAAAGTGTGCAGGGATGGGATGTCTTTACAGGACCGCACAGAGGAGGGAAGTGTCTCTACTTCTTTGTGAGTACAAGACACTTGCACAGGAAAGCAGCTCAAGTACCAGGAATAGAGAAGATGAAAGATCTGGCTGAGGAAAGCCATATGAGTGTGCATCCTAGGATTTGTTCCCTGAAGCATATAAAAGTTTTGCCAGCTTTTCCTCTTGCAATAAGCTGACTTTTCCTGGTAAATATTCTTCAGGAATTTATGGAAGCTGTGATAATGCTGGATTTTATTAAAGTGATAAAGATCACTCTGAAAACAGGCATTTCTAGGCTTTAGACAAACTGTTTTAAGAGCTAGTTTAATTGCTCTAACTTTTCCTTCATGCTACCTTTTACAACTCGGGCTGATGTTCTGTTGGTTTTAGGCCTCCAAACAAGCTCACAGCTACCAGCAGTTCTTACATGTCATGCTCAACTGCTTTTCTGACTCTCTATCAAGATATCTTCAAAATAACCTTTTTGACAACACTGTCAGGTCTGACTGACATGGCAGTAAGAATGTTCTATAATTTTCCCATGGCAAAAGAAGATCCTTGTTTCTATGAGCCAGCAGGGACTTGTTTTAGCCTTAGAAAACTATCATACATGCTGACGCCCCTCAATGCTACATCTTTAGCTACACAATTTGTTTGGATCACTTTTCAATTCAGGACTGTATCTGAATTCAATTTGCTAGTTGTGCTTACTTTTTCAGTGAGTTTTTCAGCAGGAGGGTGACCCCATGACCCCAGACAGATCTGCCATGCCTCCAAACCACTGAGCAGTGAGCAGCAATGAGAGAGCAGAAAAACACCAGTGAGAGCAGCTGAACAAAGGGATTGCCAAAAAATGTAAGCTTGCAAATTGTTCATCCCATTCTCTTCTAGCATGTTATGAATGCCTACCTTCACCATGCAGTAACCACAACGCCGCATCTTAATATTACTTGGAACTTGGGGTATCACCATGCTTTGTTCTTCGCTCTCGCCTGCCTACAAAAAGAGAGAAAGGGAGTGACTAAGGAGGTTTTGTGTGCTGCTGTCTTGGCATGACAGAGCTTGATTTGGCTGAAGGAGCTGTCCAGATCCTTTTACTTAACAGTTACACAGTGCTGGTTATCTCTATCGTTAGGAAGGTTAAACTAAATAATTCCTTAGAATTCCTACAGAAGCTGCAGACCATTAAGGTACAGCAGGAGAGAACAGGCTACTGGAACAATCAAAAGAACGTTTCCACAGAGGCAGAAATAGTTGTGGACAAGGCACCACACTGATCCCAACACTATGCTTTGGGACAAAAATAAACAAGGTTAGACTTCACTTCCAAAGACAGTAATGATGGCTTTTCAGTACAAGCAGTGCTACTTACGAATAACACAGCCAATGTTTACATTAATGATGGGTGATTAAAATTGATAATGCTTTTGTCCTACACAATCTGTAAGGCAGTGAGCCTGGAGTAGACCATCTCTCAGTTACTGAAACTTTTGCATCTCCACTTATTTCACTGTAACTTGTTTGCGTGCACGTCCTCTGAGAGGGCAAGAACTCTATAAACGGTTCAATAAATAGAGCTGCAGAGAGCACTTACTTTCAAGCTCGCTATTCAGTTTGGGGTTTTTGCACTTGTACCACTTAGCGGTGGTTAGCATAAAATAGCTCATGTATACATTCCGTAAGGTATGGCAGCCTCTGATGCGAGAGACAACTTAAGCTCAAATGGCACAGCGCATGACAACGGGAGTGTGGTGTAAAAGGCACGCTTAAAGTCTGTGAACGCTATTGCTGTTACAGAATATGAATCGGAGACTGTCTGGCCTAACCTCCAAAGGTCTGTGTATGTTTCCTTTATGCCAAGTGCAATAGAAACTGTTTCAGATTGTTCTTACCTAGCAGGGTGGGGAAAAAGAAAAAAAGGCCTGTAGATTTTATAACCTCACCACCTTCTTCCATTCATGAGGTGATATACCTGCACTTCCTCTTCAGACTTAACAAAACCCGGATCCATGAGAGACACCTTAAAGTACAGCAGGACAGAGCACAAAACCAGGAAGATGAAGATCAGTGGCTGCAGCAGCTCGCCGCGCTCTTCTTGCTTTTGCAGATCTGAAAGGTACCCCCAAAAAAGAGCAGTAGTTCCTTGTGAAGCGTTTGGGATTTTTCTCTCTGGCCCCAACAATGGAAAGGGCTCCCGCACCTACAGGAAGGGGGATGGGGAGAACCCGGGCGGCGAGAGGGCGTGAGGCGAGAAGGGGAAAAGCAGGCAACGGAGGAGGCTCCCCAGCGCCCCGCGGCCCCCCTCTGCCCTCAGGGCACCCCCGCAGGGCCCAGCGGCCGAGGCAGGGCGGACAACACCCGCGCTTTCCCCCGCTCCCGGGCGCAGGGGGCCGGCACAGCCCGGGCCNCCGGCCCGCCGAGGGGGCCGCGGGCCCGTAGCAGCAGCGGGCCGGGTGCCGGTACCTCAGGCTCGGCGCCCCCTCGAGCGGGAACCGGGGTCTCTCTCCTCCCCGCCCCGCGTTTGCAGGGGGAAGCCCGGCTGCAGCCCGCGGGCCTCCGCTCTTCCCCTCACGCCGCCTGCCCGCGGTTTGCCCTGCGGGCCGGCCCTCCACCTCAGGGGCCTTCCCCAGGAGAAAGGTGCTTTCCTTCGGCCCCCCTGCCCGCTTGTCCTCCCGCCCTGACCCCCGGGGCTCTGCACGGCCCCTCGCCCGCCAGCCAGGCTTCATTTCAGCGGGTGCGTGGGGAGCACAGGGCTGGGGCCCTCCAGGGCAGCTGGTGAAGCCACTCCGCGTCGCAGCCGCACCCGGGGCAAATACTGCTAAATGCACGTGTGAGCCATGGAGGGGTCTCGCAGAGGCGCGCTGCTCGAAGGCTCAAGGTGCTGTCGGGGTGAGACGCCCCACCGCGGTGCGTTAACTCTGGTCTCTCCGGTCTGATCATTTCGTCTGTTGGTGTCCATCCCCTAGGGAGAGACGCAGAGGTTGTGCCCGGCTGAACGCATTTAGACAGCCCTATTAATGCAAACGGAGCTTGTAAAAATGTCTGACACAATTTTGGTAGGAGGCTGCCGGGGTGGGATTTGATCTAACTTCAGATGTCTGCAATGAAGACAGTCATATCCAAGCGAGGTCATTGGACTCCCCCGACAGCAGCAGAGGGAAGCAGAATGGTCCTTCTCATCTGAAAGCAGACATCTAAAAGTAGTTGAATTGCACCCTAGATGTGTCTTTATCTTTTGCTAACAATAAAAAAACCGAAGAAGATTAGCTTAGATGTATACATTTACACTTTGAGTGTCTGTTTAGGGGAGATGAATCTCACCACAGGCCTGTAAAAGTCCTGAAATCAGTGTTTTCTCTTTAAACTCTCTTCACTTTTAACACAGATGTATCTTGCTGCTTTTGTTACATTCTTTCCCAGTAAAAAATAGGAAAGAAAAATCACATTCTCTGCAAATTTATCCTCCAGCACCTGAAAAGTAGCTGATTCCTTGGTACTGTTTGACCAACCAATGGAGTGGGTTTTTTAATTCTAGGTAAAAGCAAAACCTACAGAAATCTTCTCTCAGACACCTCATAGGCTGCATTAGTGCTTGTCAAACCTCACATACAGAGTTTGCATGCAAGATGGCCCTGCTACTCTGCCTGCTTTAAATAGCCTGAAAATCTTTCTGTTCCTTGAGTTGCAAAGGAAGCCTTTCAGAACGGAAGGAAGCTCAGAACATCAGGCTCTGTCTACAAACAGAAAAAAAAAGGTGGGTAGTGTCTTTCTGTTCTTTGCAGAGAGGTGTAAATGTTAAATGAAGGTAATTTGAGTAGTAACAATATTACCCACTTGAAAGTAGAAACAGTTTGATATTCTAGAATAATCTGTCCTAAGGAGTGTATTCTTGCTCTCTTTGTGATTAATATAATTTGGTGCATGTTATGCTTTTTATCTTTTCTTACAGCTTTGAAACCTGTCTTACAGGGATCAGAGCTTCTCTCTGTCTCAAGGGTTTCAACCTAAATGACTGGTTGAAATTAGGCTTAGTTCCAGAAAGCCTCTACTGACAGCGGAGAATGTAGATTCTTATGATAGCATTCCGGCTAGGAACTTCATGCTGCTGGAAGCCTAAGGTATCTCTCTGTACTCTGACAATACAGTACATTTTCAGCTTCCTAGAGGCAGTTCAGTTTCACACAATTCCTCCTCCTACTTCAGCCGCCTAGAGTCTGATCCTTCTGAGAGTTTACAGTGACCACTGAATTAACTGGCAGTTGAACCGTTGCAGGATCAGGGTCTTAAGAAGAAAGTCATGCTGGCCTTAAAGCCAGATTGACTGTTTCAAGCTATAGCCTCTTCTGAAGTACTCAGCTTCTGCCCACATAGAAAGCTTAGGCTGTGGAATGCAAGCTGCAGATCCGTTACAGAGTTCAGAGACAATCTGTACAGTCAAATATTGTTCTGATTTTTTTTTTCTCTTCTCACATAATTTCATAACAATACACTCTTCCTCCACACCTCTTTTCTATTGACAAACAGTATTGTATCCCTTGGAGCGATGAAAGGAAAAGCCACTGAACTGCATCATCAACACATGGCAGTTCCTTTCATTTTTAATGAAATATACAACAGCAAATGGACCAGTAATGTACCTAAATAAACCACATTCATAGACCAAAGGAAGAAGACATTGTTAAGCACTAGGTTTAATACACAGCGGGTATCCAATGGATACAACAGAAAAGTTAATTCATTCAGAATTGTAAGGAAGCAACAATTGTGCATTATTATTTTTTTGCTCGGTTTCACCATGTACAAACATTTGAACCAGGCCTCGCAACATTAGGCAGGTCAACGGACAGAGTAAAAGCAGACGCTTGCTCATAATAACTGGGGTTATTGTCTTTAAGCAAAACAAGGAAATACATATTTGGTTAGCTTAAAAACTTTTTTTAAACAAGAAAAGAATTACAGATAGAATCAGTGACAAGTATATGAAATCAAAATATAGTCTGCTAAAGCAGAAGTGTTTCAGTTCAGCAGGAAATCTCCCTCCATTCCTTTTTTTAAGTGCTGTCTTCTCATCCAGCCCCCATATTGCTTTTCATCCATTCCTGATGACCATTACCCTCTGTGCTTCATACACACAGTTGTCATGGAGACCAGCTGTTTCCCTACTTTTAATATTCTTTTTTTCCAGCACAAGCTACCCTCTAACACCTGAGCTGTGGCAGGCTCCTCCCTAAACAGTGTTGAGAAAACACCTTTTCTGTGGAGCGGTGCCTGAATGCAGTGCCCCTATAGCTCTTGCTCTTTTGGTAATTAGTGGCCTTCTTCAAGTGATGAGGGGGGAATAGGCTCACAGCTCCAAGACTTTTCTTCCCACTCACCTTTTGCAGAGGCCAGAGTGACTGCAGCAGCAGCCCAGCCAAGGTGACAAGCTGGGTAGGATTCAGTGCTGAACGGATACCATTTCAGCCAGTAGGCAGGTGCAGTGAAACAGCAGCCATGATGCAGACAGGGCAGATGAATTATCTGCAATGTTACTAATTGCCACAAACATCAGTGCTAAACTTCCTTGGCTTGGTTTCGATGAGAAAGTCTGGTGCTGCTGGGTGTTAGGCATTGTACAAGTAGATGCCAATCATTATAAGCAATTCCTCCCACAGATCTTGTAAAATGGAAGCACTTGTGGAAAGTTGCCCACCAATTTGCTCTCTTACCTGTTCCAGAGAAAACGGCAGACACCTGACACCCTGCATGCTGAGGACTGCTGTATCATTGACTTGGGCCACTCCAGCCAGGACGAGGCATCCTCCAGCCACGAAGGAAACTATGTACAGCCAAGGTAGAGGGTTCCTCTGCTGGCACAGTCTCTGCAGAGAACTACTGAGTTGCGTTCTTGCTCTGCTTGCCAAGCTTTTGAGTATTAAAGGAAATGTAGTGAAAACATGAATAAGAGTCTGAAAGGGACCACAACTACAGAGCACAAGGAGCCCCTCTGCCGTATCTTTACACACTATGAACTTCTTTCCAGCTGGATTCCCATTTGACAGAGAGAATCCTGTTCTGGTTTTCTGGACAGGGTTGGTAGTTGGCTCTATAATTCTGTAGGGAGTTGAAGTCTCCTGGTTCATTCCTTTGCTCCAGCAAAGCTGGGAGTCCCCAGAGGCTTCTCTGTAAGTCAAGCATTTCAGGATATCCAACTTCCCCTTTTACATTAGACCTTCATAAAAAATCAGCTGCTTTGCCCTCCCCTTCTTTGCAGAATATTGGTATGATGGCTGCAGACAACTATTCTGGTCTGTCCTGAGCGTTGGATCTACAGCAGCAATTCATTAACTCCTCTTTGCCTCCAAAAAGTGCTTCAGATCACGGTACATGCATTATGCCTAGGGTGCAACAACTCTTGCTGTTTCAGTTAGTGAAACCAAGGTACAACCTAGTTTCAGACTCCCTATTACAGGAATTCCTGGATTACGCTCAGGTGTTCAGAGGATACCTTTCTCTCTTTTGCTCCTTACCAAAAGTAAATGTTATTTTTCAGCTCACGAAGTTTGTTGGCTTGAAGACATTGAAGCTTGTAGCCAAAGCTCATATTACTCTGAGAGAGATGCTATTTCTTTTAAAATGCTGTCCCAGGAATTTACCTAGCTGGTGGCCCGACTCAAAATCTTCTGTGTAGCTAGGTTTAACAGACCAGTAATAGTTTCCCCTTCCCCCTGGGATCAGTGACACATTTCAGAAAGCTAAGCTTTTCTGGCAGGCTGGCCTGACTCCATTAATCTCCATGTTGCTGGGAATTTTAAATCTTTTTTATCCTGGTTCAGGCTCAGGTACAGCTTGGTGAGGATATGTGAGCAGTGAGGATAGAGGTTATCTTTATGGTGTGAAACAAAGGTTCGATACAGCTTGGATCTTGTTAGTTTGGGATACCATGGTCCAGCTTGCGGCAAGTGAGACTTCAGTAACAGCTGAACTTACAGGGGCACCGGTTTGAAAAACCCAAACCTGTGGGGTCTTGAGGCAGATGGAACCCAGCCATCAGTTGGTCATTAACCGTGATGTAGTTGTGCCACAATCTCAGCATAAAGCCTGATTGTTTGGCTCTGATGACTATGCAAGGCTGAGGTCTGCTCTAGCCGAGACAGGAGTTCCTGAGCTCCAGCTGTCTCCCCAAGGTGGCGGCTGCATTTTGGGGACACGGGTTTCTGATACCTCTTGCATCTGTGATGTGTCCCCTTCTGCTCTGCTCCCACCTTGCCAACACAGGCAGAATCTTGAGTGCTCTCTGTCGTGTGATTCAAGATTTTAGTGGTAGGAGCTCTCACTATATGGGCATCAGAAAAGAAGAAAGCCTAGTGGGTGGCACTGTCACGTGAAACAGCTTCAAAAGGACAGCAACACTAAATGGAGAATGAAATGAGCAAAGCCCGACTCCCCTAATGCTCCGACGCTGGTTGGTAGTATTTGCAGCCTCTCTTAGTTTTGCATTTAGGAGGCAGATTAGCATATGTTATACAGAAAACAGATCTTGAAATAAGCTTCCTTGTCTTAAAGCTCATAGGACATAAATTCTTGGGGAACAGGAATAAGAGAGAAAAATACATTTCAATCAAACAACTGCAAAAAAAGTATAATTCGTCAAGTTTTGCAAACCGTATGAAAACAATTCAAAAGTGACACAAAAATATATATACGTTTGAAAAATACTTAAAGAAAAAAGTACAGATCTCACAATATCAAAACAAATGACGTATGGTTAAAAAGGAAAAAAAAAAATACATTGAGTAACACCATACTGGCGGAAAAAGTAAACCTCTCCAGGGCAGCTGTGTTCTGTCATTTAAAGTGTCAGTTTGTGTATCTAGGATCTGTCTATAATGTGCTCAGCAATGACATTAACTCTGAGCATTAGAAGAACCTCATAGCAGCGAGTCAAATCTGAGAGCAATGTACACAAGGAAAGAGAGCAGCAAGGGTTACTGTGCTGAGAGGCCTGAAATGTCCCAACTCACATGGCCATGGTCTCTTCTTACTGCTACCAGACATAAAATCTTTTCTGAATCCCTCCTAAGGGAGGATTTGTGAATTGTGAAAGAACTGTGGCAAGCCGAGGGCTCTAAGCATGGACCGCACGACGCGTTGTTGCGCGCCTGGCTGTGAGGCAAACCTTGGCCTTTGGCTTCTTGAGCCTTTATAGGTCTAGAGTCTTACAGGTGTAGACCACCTTAGTGGGACTCTCCTCTCACCCACATCGTATAAATTGGAGTAACGCTGCTGATGCGAGTGGGACTGCACTGGTTAGCGCTAGTGGGAGTCAGATAATAGGGCCTTTTGCTTCCCAGAAAAGGGGAGACGATGTTGGGGTGGAACAGGAGGTGCTATTTCATGGGACCACCCTTCAAAGGGTGCTTGAAGACTCCCCAATCTCAGGAGAGGACTTCAGCACCTCCCATTACAGCATTTGCGTGGCAGTGAGCTTCCTATAAAGGGAGATTACTTTGCCACTGAGCACGGCTTGCACGGAGGCAGACCGAAAAAGAGCAGAACAGCTCCGGTCCGTTACTGGGACTTGCACAAGTGGTACAAGCTGCTCTGGGCTGGGGCCTAGTACAGCTTATTATGCAGAGGGGAAATGGACTCTCTGGCATTTGTAGCCCTTCCCCATAAAACAGAACACAACTAAAAAGGCAGTGAAGGACTGGAATGAAGATGCGTAGCCCTTTGTGAACAAACCTTGTGCCTTGTTACACAGGCTCACTTAGAGAGAAAAGCTCTGTGTTGCCAAGGATGTGTAACTACTTTTACTGGTCACCTCTGACCTTACGAAGCTGGGTGGGCTGGCAGATCCTACTGTACTGCCAAAGGGGACAAAACAGACCTCTTGACTTTAATGGGAATGTCTTACTTCCGAATGACCCACATACAGTTACCAATGCTTCCATTAATGTGAGTCTTCTCTAAAAAAACCTTAAGGGAGTGAATTGACTTGAAAGATTTTTCTTCCCTGTTTCCTTAATTTACAAGTATCACTAAAAAGGTCAGTTCTTTTGGGCTAACTCACTGGTATTGTGTGCCCCAACCTCTCTAACCAAGTAAGTAACTCATCACTGCCTGTAACCCCATAGAGCAGCCAATACCAATTCAGGACTGGTGTTCTTACAGACATTACAGGACCTCATGCGATGCAGCAAAAGGGAATTTTTCTAAAAAGTGGGAAATAAAAATGTCACACTAGCGATCACGCAACTAGGTCTTCAAGCTCATGATCATTTGAGGCTCTCTGTGTAGTCTAAAATTAAAAGGTTAAAAGGTACATAATGTAGTTGTCTTTGTTTTTTGTTTTCTTTCTATACAGAAATCATACACACAGAACTTCAACCTGAAACTTCATAACAAAAAAGTCCACTAATTTAAGGAAAGCATTTTGTTGTGCAAAAAGTCCCTCCCCCCCGCCCCTGTTCACCTTCATCTACTGAGGGTCTCACACACACACATAAAGTTTCCTTCCAACAGGCAAGTTGGTAAGAAAGAGTCCTCCCTATGTACAGTGAATTAGAGAGAAGCTGGATACAGTGCTGGCAAGAGGCATTAGATGATTGCCTCTATCTGGAAGTGTCCATGTTCTCCTCCTTAAAGTTACTGCAGTGCTCTATAACTTTCCTATGGATAAAACAAGGACAAGGAAAGAGGGTTTAGTTTAAAGCTTATTGCACGACCATTGCAGGACAGTAATGCAAGAACTGTCCAACAGCTTGATCTCTATGTAAAGGTATACTAATTGCAGCAGGCAGTCTCTCTTGAGAGATGCATCAACCGATATTTGTGTCAAAACCAGCATACTCCACAAAAGCAGCTTAGAGCTCACGGTTCATCCCCTTGGAATTTCAAGTTAGTATACATCCAGATCCACACATGACCATTCATGCATCACCCCTGTATCCAAATTGTCAGATAACTTTGAATCACATCAGGAAACACAGGCACGCAGATGTTTGTCATTCATTCCGCTGTCATCTGTCCCTGCTTTTCCTATTCTTTTCATTTACTGTTCTCGCACGGTCCCATCACCACACACAATCTGCCTAACTGTGAGAGTCTTCTGCAGGCTTCAGACACCTCCAGCATTTAGCAGCCCTTCAGCTGTGGGGGATCCCTGCTGCCCACCCACAAGATCGTATTCCCAGCCGATCTCTACCGCTCTTTTACATTCATCCTGCAGGTATGAAGTGATAGCTTTCAGCTTGCCAGTGATTAGAAACTGCAGCTGGCTTTTAAAACTCTGAAAGAATGACTCCAAAGGAAGGTCACGTAACAAAGTAAGTTGGGGAAGCTCACAAAGGTGATGGTCTCTCTCCACCCTCTGAAAAATCCTCTCATTTTAACTGTGCAGTCAGTGATTTTACTGACAGGTCAATACAATTCTGGAGACAGGGAGCCCACACAGGGATAGAGACTAGCGATGACTGGAGACTACAGGCATAAGAGATGCAATTAGCCATGTGGCTTCCCTGTCCAACAAGCCACTTCTACAACCAATTTGCCCGGCATCCATCAACCCTGAATGATCTGTGTGCACTGCCCACCTATAAACACCTCTCTAGCCTTCTATTTTCAGCCTCTGTTTCCTGCTCTTCTCCCACGTTTGCTTCCTACCCCTCGTACACACCAGTGCAGGCCCTTCTTTGGTAGCCTTACTTGATGTAGGAGAATAAAAACGAAACTAAAGCTAAATTGAATGTTTGATGATAGTGCATTGATGTCCTACCGGGCCATTTCCTTGGTCTCTTGCCGTGCTGAGGCCATTTTAATCATGTCCTTCAGAAGGGGAATCCCACCTTCTTTGATCAGCAGTGGGCAGTACTTGTCAGCTGCAGAGAAAAGAATAAAACAGATCTTTGTGAACCTTCAAAAGAGTGGTATAGAGGTTGACAGGAGAGGAAGGAGAAGCCTGTGGCCTGAGAAGCCACAAAACTTTTCTTTTTTATGGAGCCAGCCTGCTAGGGGTGCCCTGGCTGTGAAAACAACAGACACAAAGTGGCTGAGAGCATAAGAGCATGGCCAGGAGGATTAAAACATCGAAGGAGTTTCCTACACCCTAAGTCTCATTGTTTTTCGTTTGTCTGTGCTGCCTGGACATTCCTGTATCATTCGAAGCAGGTTCTCTCTACCTACATAGCTAAGCTGGGAAGACTTTTTCAGTTAACAAGCTCAGATTCACACCCTCAACTTTTACAGCGCAGTGGATGTCATTTCAAAAAGGGAACTTACGGTAGACAGAGACCAGGTTATACAGTGCCCAGGTAGCCCAGTGCTGGCTGACTGGGGAGATCCCTTGTGGGAGAAGTCGAAGGATTGGTTCAAATGACCTGCAAGAAATATTGCAGAAGTTGTTAAAAATCCAAGAGCTGCTTCTTTCAGCACCTTTGCCACAAAAAGCAATACAAACTCTGTGCTCAGAGATACCATAGCAGTAAATCCACTGGCATGTCACAGATTTGGGCATCAAAGACTGAGTCTGTGTCACACGGCAATACTGGCAGGCTTACAGGCCCTACTGCTTTAGCACAAACATGCTGCCCAGATAAATAGCTGCAACCAATGCAACTGAATCCAAGACCTGATTTCCATCCTCCGACAGTCATTTCCTCACAACAGCTGAAACCCAGCAGCACTGATCTTTCTGTAGAGCCGCCAAAGCAAAATTATACCCAGCCAAAGCTGGCTGCTCACGTGCAATGGTTGCTGTGTTTCTTCTGACAACAATAATGTGTCTACACTGTAGCCCAGGCATTGGAATGCCATTCGTTCTGGATCCCTGCCAGGCACTATGGGAATACAGAGTACCTGATACCCTCTTACAGGAAGGGCTTTGGAGGATTCCACCAGTTGTATTAACCCTTCAAGGGATTTCTGGCAGCTGTGTCTAAATATTCCCCCGAGGAGAGCGAAAGCTAGAGCGATCCATGACTTTCAGAAACAAACAGACCTAAGGAGGTGCAAAGGACAGCAGTCTCAGAGGAAAACACTTAAGCAATCCCAGGTAGTCAGATCATGGGTTTCCTAACTATGCAATTTCACCAGAAACATGCAGGAGAAATTCTGTTGGGCTCTCACACTTCTCCCATAGGAACTGCCAGGTAAGGTGTCTAATTTCATCAGCCTGTGTTTCAAACGAAGATGCAGAACCCTCACTAAATTCATCCCTGAGGATGTTTGTCCTTCACTCTAAACAGAGCCTCCATGCTGAGCTATACCTCTTCCCTTCTCTCTGTTGGTTCTTGCTTCCTGTGACAATCCTAGCTCCTAGGTGAGTGAGCCAAACCTTTCTTTTCCTCACCTGTAATTGATATTTCTCCTGGAGTTGATGTCCCAGCTTTGGATGGCTGCCCACATCCTCTTTACAACTTCGTCTCGGTGGGGCTCACATATACCCCAAGCCTCTGGACCATCAAACATGATATGGGAGAGCACACCGCAGGCATTATAGGATACCTCAATCCCATCTGCTTTGCTCTCCAGCAGGTTGCTGCCAAGAGAGAAGAGATCATTTAGAGGTGCTGATGCACCACAGGTTTAAAAGTCTCCAGGTGATTCAGGAGCAGAGTTCTAGAGCATTCACCCTGCCCCAGCCCAGCTGTTCATTAGCCAGGCACTCACCTGAACACACTGATGAACTGGGAGGTCATGAGCTGTGGGCGGAGCTCCTTCACCTCTGCTACATTGCCCAGGAGGCCCAGCATGTTGCGATGCAGCTCCTGTTTCTCTGGGAACTCCTAAGCAAGCAACAGGATTATACAAAAATAGGGCTGTGGTAATGCTGAGAATAAGCAGCCCTGGAGAAAGATTGTACAGCACATCTAGAAGGGTTGAGTATTTTTGGGTAGTCAGTAGTGGTTCTTTAGCAGATGCCAAATGGGATCTCTAGATACAGGTGAAATGAGAGAATTGAGGTCAGGGCTCGCTATTCTTTGCTGTTCTACTTAGGGGGGACTCTGTACAAGATGGGGAAAGAGAAAAGATGTGTTGAGTTTACGTTTCTCTGTTTTTCTACTGGCTGGGAGGATGGATGCGAGAAAGAGGAAAATACACAAGCTTTTTCTCTTCTGTTTGTGCAAGATAGGAAGTACTGCTATTAGATTAGCACAGCCAGGGATCCTGCCCAGGCACCTGCATCTCCACTGCTAATGTCAGTACTCCTCTAGAGGAAACCAGATGTACTTACTTTCAAGCACTCCAAGAACAGTTTCATGCCGCTGTAGTTAAGGAACATTTCACAGTTATCAGGGGTCTCATCAGTGATGTTCCAGAGGGCGCTCCAGGAGAACTCCATCACCTGATCGCACTACAGAGCCGAAGAGAAAAGGACAGAAACAGAGCTTTGCTAATGTGGGAGCCCAGTGCAAACCAGCCACTTGTGTTTCCGCTTTGATATCAACCTAGATGGCTCCAGAGGTAAGAACACCTTGTTACTCACTTTCAACTTATCAGTAAGTGGGTTTTTTTGTTCAGTATTTTTGCCTCCCTGTCTCATTCCCCTGCCCTCACCCTGGGACAGGAAATTCTGCAGCATCAGCTTGAGATGTCCTGTGTTTGTTAGAGAAGCTGAGCTAGCGCTGTGGACTGATCTCCATGCCTAAGTCAGGTTGAAGAGAAAATACTCTAGATATACATTTTGGGGGGGAAACACTCACCGTTTTATCAGCCAACTTCTTCTGAATCAACTTCAGCATTGTCTGTGGGCAGAGGAAGGGGAAGAGTGAGAAACAGTTCAAGAATCACAGAGCTAAAACTAGCTGCTATAGTACTGCAGGGCTGGCCGCAGCCAATTTGCAGGCATGTGCGGTTTTGATCCTTTGTAGAGAACCTACTTGGTATCTCTTTCTTTAAACTGGTGGGACTAGGTTATGTTCAGTGTTGCAGAACTTCACAGAGCTTAACCATATCAGAGTCCCCAAGCTTGCAGTCAAGCGAGTTTTGGTCTGGGATGTGGCATAACTGCACCAAAGCAGTGATCTCTGCAGCTCTTTGAAAAAGTGAGGTATATGGGCTGACATGAGTTGAGGAGCAGGTGTAAACTTGGGGAGATGCAGAAGGAGCTAGTCACAAGGTGGTACCAGTTCTGGAAATATGTAGTCAAGAGGTAATGTATGAGGTTACACTGCTTCCCTGCTCTCACAGACAGCCTGTCTCTGAGATGATGACTACCAGTGCTGGTAAGCAAGTAAAAAAATGTTACATGATGGGGCAGGTTCCAGGAAAGGTTAGCATTGCTAGGACACTAGTTCCCTCCTGTGGTACTGTAAGGTTGGATCACTGGCTAGATGCATTTGGTGGACTGCTGCAAGGGAATTGTGCTAGCCTGGGTTAAGGATAAGTAGACACCTTGGGACCATACCAACCATGACAAACCCCATCTTGCCCACGGCTTCTTTATGATCGTTGTCGACCTGGCAGACCAGAGCGTTACAGAGGTGCACAGCGATGCGCTGGATAGACTCATCCTGCCGGCTCTGGTTGAGGATGTTCAGCAGCAGCTCGTTGACTCGGCGGTACTGGAACTCCAGCTCCTCAGGAATGCTGAAGTTACACAGTGTCAGGCAGCAGTTTCGCTGTACCTGGGTCAAAAGGAAGCAAATGCTGGGCAAAGTGGCTACAAAAACATGGGCCCCGTGACCTCGCGTTTCTTTGCTGCTTGGTACTGAAACCATCTTCCAACTACGGCCACTAAAATTTCTGTTACTATGTTCTGTGCCTATCTAGCACTGTGCTTTAGCTGTGCTCTATTGGCACCCTCTTCTCTCTCACCATCACTCTAGTCTCACACGGCCACATAACTGCTTGACGCCCATCGCTTTCCAAGCCAGTTCCTTGCTGCCTGTAAGCTCTCTGTGCAGCAATTGCCATTCTGCAACCCAATGGCATCATAGTGTATAATGTCAGCTAGCTTCCAATACAGTGTATTGGGATAATGTTTGTTTCTGTTGACTCAGCACCCCCAACGCCTGCACCCTTTTCACCCCACAGACAGTGCCAGACATCCGTGCTGTGTCTTGTACACACCCTTTGACCGCTACCACCAGATAAAAAGGAGCCTTGCTATAATCACTTTCTTCCCCTTGTTCTGGAGAACATTGTGTGGGTAAGGAGCACCCTGCATGTAATCCCCATCACTGACTGAAGGCAAGGAGCAGATCTGGGCAGTAGTTTCTCTGGTGTCTGCCTTGGCTCACATGCTGGAGGTTTAGAAGACCCAGAAGCTAACACCAGGCTAAAGACTTAATACAGGGAAGGAGGACTATGGGAGCCAAGGGAGGCTGGGCCACTCTTACTGTGACTTCCTGGTAGGACTCCATGCCATTCAGCACCACCTGGATGACCTGGCGCCGCAGCTTTACACTCTGCTCCATGCGGTACTCGGAGTTGGTCAGGTAGAACAGTGCCGCGCTGCCCGTCACCTGGATGTTTTTATCATCCTTGTGGCACTTGAGGGCTGTGATCACCAGCTGCAGAGAAGCAACATGAAGCCTCAGTGCCACTGACTTGCTGTTGAGTCTTGGACTGACTGGTATGGCTGTGTGGGGCAAAGACCGTCACAAGCCTACAAGGAATGCATGGCCCAGGCATTGCAGGAACACCTTTATGAGACAAAGGTACCCAGTTCCACTGCACCACTGGAACTTTCTCCAGAATGGCATGATATGGCATCTGAGGGTGAAGAAAAGGCTGGGACTGCAAAATTTTCCTGGGAAATGTGAGATAAATGGGGCTTACCTGAAGGGCTCGCAGCAGCTGGCTGCAGCGTTCAATACGGGCAATGTCAAAAAGGAGGTTAATGGCCCGGGAAGTGATTTCTGGCCGGTGTTCGGTGTAAGCCTCAATAGCGTTCAGGACTTGCTCTTCGTTCTTGTCTCCACTCACCTGGCACAGAGGAACAAAAAGAGTCAGGGAAGAAATGATGAAGGGGGAAAACCAATGTGAGAAGGGGATTATAAGGGTAGATCTGGAAGGTCAAAGGGTACAACTTCCCTCTGTCCTGCTAGTAGGATTACGCCCAGGATGAGAGCAAAGAGGTTGAGTCACTTCTCAGCCCAGAGGGACAAGAAATGGCACCTTTGGGGCAGGAGGATGCTGTTCACAAGTAAGACTCCTATTGTTTTAAAGCCTTTTCTTGTAGTCACAGACATCCTGGTCCTTCAGGCAGGATAGTTTTTCCATGCCTTTCTCCAAGACACGTGTTTTTTAACCCTTGTAAAAACCATGTGGGGTACAGATCTTGTCTTCCGGCAGTTTTTGTGTATTATCAAGTAGCTATTGAAAGGTCAGAGCTCAGTTGTCACACCCAAGACCCTAAGAACGCTACTCTACTGGCAGCCAATGATTTTCATGTTCTTTCAACTTCTACAAGTACCTACTGCCAATATTCTTGCAGCTTCATTACCTTGTAGGCTGGAATATGCGTCAGGCGGCAGAGAGACGTTTCAAAAAGGCCCAGGAACTGGAGCGGTCGTTTCAGACCCCGGAAGGGAGCAATGCTGCTCTTTGCTGGCTCAATGCTGAGGGGGGGCAAAAAAAAAAAAAAGAAAAAATCACTCATGTTGGTATTGTGTTTCTTCAGGTGTCTCTGCCACCAACACCTATCAGCTCTCCATTCACTCTGACTGTACTGCTCCATAATTAGAGTAATAGCTACATTTTAGTTGTATGCCAGTCAGCTTCTCCTAAACGTAACATTAGACATTCATCCCAGGTGATCATGAGTGAAGGGCTAAATGTGTTCAACAGAAACAGCAGTAAGAATTCATGCAGACAGAATGCAGCTTTCCCAGGTAGAATTTGTCGTGGAAATTCACTAGCTGGGGTGAACATTTCCTCTTAGGAAAGGTCTGTGGATTTCACTGATCCAAACTATTTGCAAACTGGACTGCATGTCATCTGATAGACACACTAGTCTGCTTCTGTGATCATGCAAGAACTCTAGTTTTGCTGCCGTGTTCCTTGTTGATCAAGAGCCAGTATTTTTTTCACCAGTGTGGGTTGAAAGGAGCCAGTACTGTCCCACTTGTTTGCTTTTGTTCAGTAAGTGCTCAGGGAATAGGAGGGCAGATCTGGAAAACCAGACCTCCAGCTATGCCCCTACTGAGGTGCACCAGGATTTTCAAAGGTTGATCTGCCCAGCATCCATGTCAAATCTGAAAATATGCCTTAGATTCTAAGGTCCTGAAACACTCAGCCCTCCTACAAACATTGATATATTGACACAGTGTAGAAATGTTCTGTCTTGGAAGAGCTTGGATTTCAGTGAGGTTGAGAATGTTTTGTGTAGAAAACATGTAAAGGGCTTTGGAGTCCTTTCAGAAGAAATATAAACCACTTGAGATCCCTGGAAGAATGTGTGTGGAAAAGAAGAACTGAAATACTTCTTCAGATATGTATGGGAGGCAGATAGGATTTCTTCACTACTCTTAAAAGTCCTTACATGTGTCACAAGAATCAGAGCTGATTCCAATACCAGTCTTTGGCATCAGTTGTATCCTGCTTTTTAGTATTAATTAGACCTACAAAATTTGGAAACTTAGAAGAGAGAACTGTTCTTAATTCATTCTTAATTGCTGTTTCCTTACCTTGTCTGGCCCATCTTCTCCTCCATGCTTGGGATAGTGCAGTTTTCCAGCATGGTGTGCCCTGAGATATCGAGCGAAGTGAGGTTTACCAAGTTTTCCACAAACAGGTTTAGAACCCGCCGGGTCAGCTTGAATTTGTAATAGCTGGACAGATGGTCTCGGGAGATATCCAAGTGCCTGCAAATGACAGAGAGGAGCTCAGAGCTTGGAAAGCATTAGCTGGGGCTTCTGCTCCTCTACCAGAGGAAGATGATGAGCCAAGTGTGATTATTATTTTTTTTTATTATGATTATTATTTCCTTCACAAGATACAGAAATGTCGTTCTGTAGGAACTGGCAGCAGGATCTGGCCTTGTGTCTAACCAAAGCACACAGATCTCTGGTAGAGGTCTACTTAGAATGGAGTATAATGAATCATTTGGCCACACATCACAAAGGAAATTGCTCCAGGATCAGGAACTGCTTTTTTCAAGCTCCATCACAGCAGCTACCTGAGCATTTCTGCCTGGTGATTAAGATGTACCAGAGGATCTTTGCACCCACAGAAACATATGTTGCCTCATCCCACAAATTACACAAGTTTTTGTCTGCTTCCCCAATCCAATCTTCTATTTTTTCCACCCCAGGCTATTACGCTGCCCTGATCTCATTTATCTTCAGCTATTTAAATGCTTAAGCTTTGGGGAAACTCTGATGCTAAGGGAGTGGTGGGACAAACTGACCAGCCATCACGTGCAGGTGGGGTCTCTTACAGGACAGGGGCTGCTTGTGCCTGCCAAGCAGGAGCTAAGGCCCTTGGGAGAGACTTGTCTAAACTGCCTAAGACATGAGCCAAGATCCCACTCACGAAAGTGTCTTCTACCTGTTGTAGACCAAATTTCATTGCAAATCACTGGGATTTAAAGTACTTGGATTTAGAAAATGTTATCCAGGATGTTTCTTGAGACTCCTAGGTCATATGTTAACATGGTACCTCCTGCTGTCTGCAGACAGTAGAGACGATACTAAAGCCACTGCAAAGTATCCTTTGTGTAAATAGTAAGGCCCTTCTCTTGGCTTGGAAAGTCCTGGATCCCTTTCCTGATACCACTGTGCAGTCTGAATAGCAATTGTCTCAACTCTATTTCAGGAAGTCATTTCACTGTCAGCACGGCTAGGTCAAGAGTGCCTATTTATTTACACTGCTTTTTCCCTTGGTTGCACCATCCATGCACAGTGTGCTTCCACAGAGCACAGCGAGCAGTCTGAGCTCAAAGTTTTCCTAGTTTTACCTCAGAGCCACGCTTAAACTTCAGACATTCCTGACTGACAAGTCATTTGGAGGACTGAGTTTTATGGTGTGATTATCACTATATGTACACATCTGTAGTAATTTTTTTTTTCTTGGCCATCTCTCAGGTATTCAGCTGTTCTTTTTTGTTTGGCTCAGAGTGGTGGTGGTTGGTTTGTGGTGGGTTTTTTTTTCTTCCTCTTTTTTTGGTGTGTGCAGTTCTGGTGTATGGGTTTTTTTGTTTTTCCAAGAGGGAGTTTCTGCTAAGTGGTGTCTTTTTGCAAGCAAAATGCAGGCTGGCTTTAGACCTGTCAGACATGTATAGTGAGTCAATGAGTGAGCCTGTTCATGGGAAGGTTTATAACTTGAAACCAGCACCAGGTGGCTCCCTGTTAGCAAGCAAGTAGACCATTCCTAAAAGACCTTTCCCTATCAGTGGAAAAAGGATAAACCAGGAAGAACAGATCTGCTGACCTGAGCTTGCGAAGCTGCGCGATCACTTGGATGTGCTCCTCTGAAAGGTCCATGTTGTAAAGCACTAAGGAAACCAGACTGTCCTTCCACTGGGTCAGAAATCCCACATCATTCAGCTGGATACCAGAGAGATCAAGAGCTGCAAGGGAAGCCAAAGGCCGAAGCAATGTCTCCACATTTACCCCTTCGATCAAACGGCCCAGGTTGAGGAAGCGCAAGCGGCTAAAGCCTTCAAAAGTAAAGTCCTTGACCAAGACCTGGCGAGTGGGGTTCACCAAACAGTCATCTTCACAGCCTCCAGGATTCTCCTCCTCATAGAAGATATTACAGCAGCCAAAGAGGCTAAGGGAGATAAGTGTGTGGCTGAAGCTCACCAAGGTTTGCAGACTCTTGGCTGTCAGCTTCTCACAGTTAGTCAAGTAGAGCTCAACAAGATCCTAGAAGATGGGAAATCAAAGTTAGAAATATTTCACAGGTATAGTGCCCACCCTGTTTGCTATACCACCTCCCACTGGGAGAGCCTGAGACCACATATCTCCAAACTTGACTGGTGTGCCCATCCAATTCCTTATAGTAGCTCTGGGAGCTAAGAAGGGAGAAGCTGACGTTCTCCCACAGAAAATTTGGATGGTGAAGGATGGAGTCTTGGGAATCTCTGAGTGCCTGGGATTCTAACTGGTGCCCATGCAGCAATGCTGCTATGCAAAGTGGCAGCTGGAGGCTATCAGTGCAATACCACCTGCTTCCTGATGGCTTCCAGGTCCTGGTCCTGCACAATCTGTTCCCGCAAGTGGATCCGAGCTAGCCTCGTGCTCCGGGGATCTGAGAACAGGGTGAAGAAGCTTTCATGGGGTTCAAAGATGCTGTCCGTCTTCACCAACTCCACGTACCTGTATTGGGGCAATGGCGTTAGCACAGCAACGCAAAGGCTCAACTGCAGCTGTAGCACCTTCACTGGTTATGAGAAAATATGACTAAGTGCGTAAGCACACACAGACTCCCTCCTGATCATCCAGAATAGCCTTTGGGGTGACTGGAGCTGGCCTATTACTACTTTTTGCACAGTACCAACAATCCTTACAAAAATTTCAGGCAAAGATTTGTGCAAGGTCATGTGTGTGTGTGAGCAAACTGGATTCTGGCAAGCACAGACTCGTTTTTGTTTCTTTTTTTTTTTCCCCTTAGCTGTTTAAAGCTAGTAATTTGATTTTTCCATTTCCAGAAAATTAGCTGGCCAAAGTTCTCTGCCAGACTTTGTGGGCAGGAGTTCAGCCAAGAGAGACCGTGATAACCAAATTATAAATCCCTGGAAACAGCTTGCTTTGTAAAGCTATGGGAGCAGCAGCCTTAAAATTTAACATCTGTTAGCACTTTGCACTCTTATTTCTCTGGTTTGAGAGTTGTAATGCTTCAGTGGTGGGAAGTGTTTTGTTGGCCTTTGTTGCTTACTGATGTTCTTGGAAGAAGCAGTGACTGTCTTACTCTGGGTTTACCTAGGTGGAAATGGGGATTTCCACAGAAACTAGAATGATTTCCATAGAAACTAGCAGTACAATCACCTCTGGGGACACTTCCTTCCGAAGTTAATGCAAATCCTTATTTCCAATATGAGAATCAATTGGGGAAAAAACAGCCCTAAAAATTCTTCCCCGTTTCCCCGAACCCCCCTGTTATCCTTTCCCATTGCTCATTTAGAGAACTATCTTCCCCCTTCCCTGAGCTCCTGGCTCCTTCCCAAACCAGACAACAGTTTCTCCATGGCCTGAAACGTACTCATTGACAAGCTTGTCACAAATCTCGCTTGGCAAGAAGATGTCAGGATGGAGCCGGAGAGTTTCATTGTCCAGTAGGTAGCAGAGAGTTCCCTCTAAGTTGCGAAGGCAGTAATCTGTGCACAAGGTCATTAGTGACTCCGGACTATCGGATGCCATCTTGGGGATATGGGAAGGGGAAGAGCAGAAGGAAACTTTTGACGCAGTAGATCCTTTCCTCAAATTAAGTTCCAGGACGAATTTACAGGGACATCAGGACAGCTATAAACAGAGGGGAAAAAAAGATGCTCTGAGAACGGCACGTTGGCAAGTGTTCTGCAAAGCTGTTGTACCAGCAGGATGCTGATCGTTGCATTTACAGCCCACCACTTGCTGACCTCAAAAGAACCTGCAGCATTTTGGCCTCTCTGGCAGTATGCCCGTAATTCCTTGGTATCCCCACCCCCAGGGGACACTGTGGGAATGAGTTAACATGAAACATGTTTGGAAATGAGGCTACACAGCAAAAAAATGCTTGCTCATTGCAGGGGTTATCTGGCTGACAACGGCCCTCTGAAAGGGAAGTGGCAGAAACCACACTGCCTGGTTTCCTTCAGAGTGGGCTAGATAAACCACCAGAAAATTTACTGTTGGGATGATCCTTTGTATAGTCCCAGTGAGATCTGGCAGCTCCCTATCTCGTGCCTGTAATTGTTCGCTGTCATCCCAAGTGAAATTTCATGTTTAAGCTAAATGTTTTTCTGTAGCGCCAAGCCAGAAGCTTCGTGCAAGTCCTTGAACTAGACCGTGAAGTGGATCAGAAGCCAGAGGGAAACATACAGACTCGTTTGGCTTCCCTTTGAGTGCAGCGTAAAGCAAGGTTTATGCACACGCTGGACATCTGTACCTGTAGCTCCCTGGGACTTGCTCACCCAAACCATTTCAAATCTGTCACAAAAAAAGTATGAGTGACTGACCTCGAAAACGGGAAGACACTTTTGCCCTTCTTCATTTCTAGTACAGGATAGAGAAGGATGGGTGAGGCAGATAATTAGGGGAAGCTATTCCTGTCTATTTTCTTATTTGAAAAATCTCATGGCTCTAGTATTTAGACTCGCTCGCTGGCACTGAAGGAGGGCTTGGTGGAGCCTTGGAGGTGTTTAGCAGAAGTGAATGAAGACCAACATGCCGTTTTACTTTCAAAGAGTCAAATCACATTAGAGGCAACCCTCGTGTGAACTCTTCCATATATTTCCATGGGGACACAAAAATTGTGTTGAAATTTTTATTTTTTATGTAAAACCTGTGTCTTATCAATAAGTATGTCCCTGCTGGCAGTGAGAACACCACTGCTGTGGAGTAAGTTATTCTCCTCTGTGCCACAGCTGAGCAGCCATTGCTGGGGAAGTTGTTGCAAAATGTCCTTAACTATATTCTGTTTCTGATCTTTATCCTGCAGCTGCAAAGATCAGGACATTTTTCTGCGTCTTCAGTGCTCTGCTTCTCTAAAGCCTCTGGTGCTCTCTCTTTCCTTCATTCCTGCAGTATCGGTACAAGACAGAACAGTTTAACTCATTTTCTTCACCCTATTCACTATCCCCAAAGGCACCTGGGGTGGATCAGGCACCTTCTCTCCTCTCCCTTCAGATGCTCTGTTCAGCCACTGCCTGGGCCATGACACCCGTACGAAGGATCAGTTAAGGCTGTGGACAAGGTAACCTTTCAAATTCAGGCACCAAATGGTCTCCATGGGTGACTGAGCCTGCCCAGCAGCCCAGGCTTCTGATCCCTCCCTGGCCTGCAGAATGGATTTCCATGCAAACACGAAGGCAGCACAAGTTGGAAACCAAAGCTCTTTTCTTCCTTCCGTGTTTCTTTTTTTTTTTTTTTCCTGAGGGTGTGCTTCAGCGCCAGGGACAAAGAGTTGGCCAAGGAATTAACCCAACACAGAGAGGAGCCTCTCAAAAAGCAAGGGGAGATCAGTAGAACTGCTCCTCGCTCAGCAACGGAGGAACGGCCGTGCTGGGTTGCTCCTGCGGTACGCCACCCCAGGCCTCGTCTCCCTGGGCCAAATCTCATTCTAGTGTAAGTGGACAAAACCTTATAGGCAGAAGCAGGCACAGGTGATGAACTTGTCTTTTGGCTTTACTTGAATTTGACCAATAGTTTCACCTTCCTGTAAGCATCTTTGGGAACTGTATCTGCAGGCAACTGGCTGGATCATGTTCCAAACCCAAACTCCTTCTGACCCACTGTGTTCTCACCTGCAACTTTCAACAGCCTTTCTAGTGGGGATCTCAGGCAGGTTCTCTGCCAGTTTTGCCTCGAGAGGCAAAAGGTCTCCACGCAAAAGCAGATGCTGAGGGGAAAAAAAACCAAACCCAAACACTCAGCAATCACAAAAATTGTACTTAACATCCTGATCAGAGATAGTTTAAAGGGTGTAACCTGCTATTCTGGGTCACTGAGTCCTGAGCTGGGGTCGTAATAACACAAAATTATGACTCCTCAAGGGTGCCATGATAGCTCAGAGGCCTTTGAGATACACGTGGTACAAACAACAAAAATGAGTAAGACGGTGGATCTTCAGTCTTGAAAAAGAAGGAAATCTATAATCCACAGCCCTCTCCTTTGCAGTTAAGTCAGGAGAGACGTCAAGGATGAAACAGGCCACCAAGCGCAGAGTATTGTCTCACTGCCCGTGAAGTTCCAGCTGAGGGAATGCAGGTGGGGGGAAGTTGTCCTGCGCTCTGCACTGTGTCTGCTTTGGAGACGAATCCACTTTAACTCCAGAACAAGTCTCTCTCACAGATTTTGCCTGAAGCTTGCTTGAGAGAATCTTTCCAGAAAGGCAAGATCAACAGGAAGATCTGAACCAGCAGGGAAACATGTTCTGCTACCCCTACCCATTCCCCTACGCCATCAGACAGGAGGCCCCTGCAGGCAGTGTTCTTCCACTGTTTACTACCAGTGGCCAGAGAATCCGAAAACAAATTCCCATTGACAATCTATTATCACGTGCAGCTGGAAACGGCCAGTGCTTGGGACTTGTCCAAGCAGCTTAGAACACTAAAGGGCAAGGACTGCCTTCCTGTGGCTCTGACAATCCTCTGTTCCCCCTCTGCTGAGACCAGCACAACGTAGCCGGTTGAGCCTAGCCCTGGAGAAATCAGCTGCCTGAGAACTTCTGAGTTCCCTGTGATCCACCAACAAAATCCCATACAGATGCTTAATATAGAGGGAAGTGGTTAAACTGTCCCAGTAAAATAACACCAAATAAAAGCTTTCTTGCTCATGATTTATTATGGATATTTGAGCTGCTGCTGTGACCTTTTGTACAGGACACGATACAAGCTAGTCGCTCCCTCCTCAGTCAGACTCAAGACGTGAGGCGTGGGCAGCGTGAGATGGAAGTAAGAGTGTCAATAGCTGCACGGATCAATATTGTGTCTAGGTATAAGCTCAGTCTATTGATAGAAATAAATGAACTAGAGATGCCGACAAATCATTAACGTTTGCCTAATCGTTATCCTCAGGAAGCTTTCCACAGGCAGCAGATCAGCAAGTTGCCTGCCTAGCAGACTGTCACCAGCGCTTTCCGACGATGGGCAATGAGCTCTCTCGTGCATGTGTGTTTCTGAAGGGTCAAAGACAGGTATGTGAAACGTGTTGAAAATTCAAGTGCAGGAATCGAAAAGTGACTAGAACTGCAGCTGCCAGTATTTTTTTCCAATTTATTTCTCTGACAGATTTGTTTTCATCTTAATGCACGAAGGAATCGAGCCCCTTGGAGACACAGAAGCAGGCACGTAAAAGCCTGTATATCCAACTACCCCCAGAAGCACCCTCCCACCATCCACAGACCCAAAGGAAGTCGCAGCACATGCAACTTTGCGCTCCCCCATCACCAGCCTTCCAGGTCCTGCCAGCCGCTTTGGCAACGCTGCTTATGTGTAGGCTACATCCATATTGTTACAGTGTTTCAGGCTGCACTGGCACGCAAGGTTTGGGACCGCTCTTGGCACTCCCGGGACCGCCTGTGCCAATATTCTTTACTTTGGACTTCAGACCTATCTTCTCTCCCTCCAGGCAGCTGCCCAGAGCCAAGCCTGACTCACCGTGGCTCCACGCCAACGACATAACATTTACGCTGCTACTACAAAAATGACTGGCAAAGCTGACTTTTCCAGCATCAGGGACTTGTCCAAGGAAAGGGCAAACAATATGCACTGACATGAACTGATTAGAATGACTTATAGAATAGCAAATGTAATGCAAATGCAAAGTTTGGCACAGGTTACGTTTTGAAGGAAAACTGCACTGTCATTTTAGCTGGCATCTTGCAGCTGCAAATCACTGTGTTTTTATTAATTGATGGGTCATCACAGTTTGTGCAGGGAAATACCATCCCTGCCTTAGCGTGGGGAAACTGAAGCAGGAGTAGATTGAACTACTCTGTGGCCCAGCAAAGCCTGCAATCTCCAAACTTGTCGGCCTGCCAAGACCGACATTGCAAATGAAATGACTCGTGCTAGTCGAGAAACATGTCGATCTTTGTACCTGCCTGCAGTAAAGATGCTCCTTCAGATCACGGAACTGTATCGCAGACTTTCTCTCCAAAAGGTCACTCACCCCCGGGAGCCGCTGGGCTACCTCTCCCTGGGCACTGGGGATCCGCCACCGCCAGACCGCGATGGTCTCCGACAGCTTTGCGAGCCATTTCACCAGCCTGCGGGCAGGTCTGGTCACAAACCCAAAACCTCCCTCGCTCCCCTGACACGGGGCGCCGGCCCCGCTCCGTGGGGAGACGTTCCGTTCCCGGGGCGCTCGGAGGTCACCTCGCCCGGCAGCGCCGGGGACCCTCCCGGACGGGCTGCCACAGCCCGGGGCCCTGCCTGGCGGGGCCCGGCTGCTCCCGGTAGTCCCGGGGAGGGGATGGGGACTTCACCGGGGGGGACCGGGCGGCGCTGCCGGGGGCGGCGGTTCCGCGTGGGGCGGCGCTGTGCCCCCCGGCGGGCAGGCCCGGTGCCCCCGGGCAGGG
>VZTL01039610.1:38609-50883 GCA_013400535.1 Scopus umbretta
CTCCTGGAGCCGTTGTGAAGCGGCGGGGGTTGGAAACCCGAGGCTGGCGTGTGTGTGTTTCCGAGCCCGAGCTCTGTCAGGCCGCAGCAGTCCCCCCCCGGCCTTTGAGCACAGCCACAAACTTCCAGGCAAACCCTTCCTTCCCCTTCTCCGAGAGGCTCGTGGGGTTTCGTTGCTTCTGCTCTGCCCTGTCCGTCACCTGCACGGTCCCCAGCTTTCTGCTTTCGACGCCTGCCGCGGGCATCCTCCCCCGCGGGAGGCACTGGCAACTTTGGCACTGTGTATAACCCCTATAGCGTCCCTGTGAAAACTTCTTGCCCCCTGGGGAGGAAAAGTGCTGCCTCGCCTGTTTGTGTGGCGATGTTGGCAAACCACCGTGAGGAGACTGGGGCTAACGTAGTTATTTCTCTGCCTGATGTTCCACAGGAATTCCCTTTGATGGTGGGCTGCGCTGCCTGTGCTGGAAGGTGGGTTTTGCTTGGGGTGCTTTTGTTTCCTGCGAGTGATGCTTTGGGTTGTTTAAATATGCATAGTATCATTTGGCACTTAAAATTGTAAACACAAAAAAAAAAAAAATCCAGAGCTTAAAAGCCACTCAAAATTGACAGCAGTTTGTGGAGATCAGCACTGGCACAATTGCAATAGCATTTACTGACACAGGAAAGCCATTTCTTTGGATGATAGAAAGTGGCTGTCTGCTCCTTGCATGAGAATATCTCTCAGTATTAAGCTAGGAGCGCATTTCAATGAGGTTTGCTGTTGATCAATCCTACCTATAGGTCTGTGTTGAAAAACAGTCCCCAAAATATTCCTGACTGACCCTTGGCAAAGTATTAGGCTTTCTGGAGGAAGCTCCCAGTATTTTCAGAGAGACAGTTCTAGCTCCTGCGTTTGGTTTGCTCATCTTGCAGGTATAATAGCTCATTCTCCAAATGCTAATTTGTGTGCTTCTGTGTTCTGTACAGATACTTCTGAACTACCTCCCATTAGAGAAAGCCTTATGGAGCTCTTTGCTGAAGAAACAGAGGTGAGGACATCGGTACTTGCTCCTTTATTTCTAATGATATCTGCAGAGAAGGAGAATAGTTCCTTAAATAATTAAATACCTTCATAAAATGAATTGTTCTCTTGTGGAATGTACTGTTCTGTAGGCTGTCTCCTGGGTCTGGTGGATTGACCTCTTCGGCTGAACTCGACTGAAGAGAAAATCACATGCCTTCTGGCTGAGCAGGGTGGTACAGAGAGATCTACTTGAGCTCAGTCTGGGTGTTTACATTGACAGTCTTACTTTACATTGAAGATTACTTCTGCTTCACTGCAAATTCTTCTTTTCTTCCTTAAGGGATCTGTATTCCCAGTTCCTAAAGGAAATGATTATCCAGCCTGGGATTGCCAAAGCCAACCTGGGTGTTTCAAGGGAAGATGTGACTTTAGAAGACCACGTAAGTGCCGTTAAGCCTTTGTGTTGTAGAAAATTCCCCAGAGCTATAAAGTGTTGTTCTGGAGTCTGGACCCCTGGGCCGCTCTTGGCTCTGTTCTTGGACTGAGAGAACTTTGCCCTGCTAGCAGGAGGGACGGTTCCTAGGTACCAGCCTGGCGATTGTGTCTTAGTAGCCTTCAGCGTGAATTATTGGCAAAGCACCAGTAGTTCTGAAAGAGAGCTGTTTTCAGCTATGCAAATCCCTTCTCCCCTCCTTTGGGACTAGCTGCCCAGGCTGTGGGGTCTCCTAGGGAAAGGGAGAGGCTCACAAGAGATACCTCTAGCAAAGAGATGCTCTCCTGGCAAGTCAGATCCGTGGGTGGACTCAGAGCAGGCTACTCTGAACAGAGAATATAAAAGAGGCAGGAGAGTTGAACTGGACTGTGGCATGAAGGTAAGACTCACTTATTTCTAGTTCTGCTGCTGTTTTTTTTTATTTTGGTTTTTGTTGGGTTTTTTTTAATTGACTACTTTCTGAATCCCTTGGCTTCTTCCTTCTCTGAAAGTGCTGTTAAGAATGTATGTGTTGGGGGAGGGAATGAAGAAACCAATCGGAAGAGCCTGTAAAGTGATACAACTGCTTCCATGGCTTGTCCTGAACATGAACTTGGTTGCTAGCGTGCTGTGATCTCTGGAGGCCTTGGTGCTGCGAAACTAACATGTTTGTAACATTCCACACGTTGGCAGGTTGCAGTGTTCTTTGAATCTCTCGGAACATTGCTCCCCCCCCCTTTCCCTCAGTTGTTAACTTTGCATGGGTTTTGATCTGGAGAGAGGAAAGTGTGTGTGGAGGGGTAAAGTTTGTTATATTGGAAAACTGGTCGGATACAGGACAGGCTGTTCATATTAATATGTATTTCCTTTTTCCTGGGCACAACGGTGGTGCTTAATCAGCCTTCTCAGAGCTGAGATAGAGAGGGATACTTCTAATAACCACAACGCATAAGTACTGTGTGGGAGGGTAACTCTAAGTACAAAGACCGTCTCCCTTGTACAGGTTGGAGCTTCAGTCAGGCATCTTGTTGACACAGGACAGGATAACTCATTTGGGAACAAAGTCATTAAGAGGCAGGTGAAAAGGGATTGGAAACATTGGCTTCTGCCTGTCTAAGTGAACCTGCATGCTCACTTGTTTCACAGGCTCTGATCTGCTTCCTGCACACTGGGTGAAGAAACAACACTAAACATAGCTAATGAGAGGAAAAAATTAAACCTGATGTGCTAGGAGTGTGCAGGTACTAGATGTCAGAGGGACAGGTTAAATTAGTGTATATTTACTGAGGATTCTGCTACATGTGAAACATGCTTGTTCTGTTTCTGTTGTTTATTTCTTTAGCCCCTCAATCCAAACCCAGACAGTCGATGGAATACTTACTTCAAGGATAATGAAGTGCTTCTCCAGATAGACAAAGATGTCAGGTGTGTGAGGCATAATGACTCAGGCTTCTGAATCCAAGTGGTTTGGTTAACACTTTGTACTTTGAAAACGAAGTTTAATATTAAACTGAGCCTCCCATTCAACACGGGGCATGTGACACTTCCTTCTTCTTATGCCTGATTTCCTTCTGTGTCCATCCTAGGAGGCTGTACCCTGACATGGCATTCTTCCAGCGCCCAACAGACTACCCCTGCCTTTTAATCCTGGACCCCCAAAATGAGTTTGAGACGCTGCGCAAGCGGGTGGAGCAGACCACCCTCAAGTCACAGACGGTGGCGCGAAACCGCAGTGGGGTTACAAATGTGAGACCTAGGTGGGAGCTGTCCGTGGGGCAAGGCATCTTAACTGATGAGGGGAAGGGCATTTCTCGGGCTTGTATCTGTTCCTCTCTCTGCTTGTGCCATTGAGTTAAGCAAATACCCTAGTGGGTACTGTGTATTCTGTTGGCTAGACAGCTTTGTAGAACCAGTTGATGTGCCTGACAGTTAGTAGGGAATTATAGGTACATTTAAGGATTATTTTTTCCTGACTTCCAGTGGAAGTTAGAGTTGCAGGAAGATGCATGTATTTTACGCTTGATGTGTGCCTTTCTGCATGAGAACAAAACACTGAAGGGTTAATTTATTGAAGTTGAATTTACATAGTCTTCCAGAACTGGATCTCATAAACCTGCAATTAGGAAAAGAGCTGGGTATCTGCTGAAATGTGTGTTGTCTCTTTCCTCTTTCATGAGCGTTACAGTACGAGTGCCACGTGCTGTTGGGGAAGGTGGCTTGCTACCACAGCAGGTCTATACTTATACTACTAACAAAGAAGTGGAACTGCTGTGGTTGTGTACTGCATGGGATCAGGTGGTGCAAGTGATCCAGGGGAACTGTCTGTTACTACAGACTGCTTTGTTCTTCAGGGATAGCCAGCACTAGGACTTCAGTGCCTTTGTGCTTCCTGAATTACTTGTCTTGGTTTATGTGAAGACCTACCTGCTTGGCATAAGCTGCCCAAATCTTCTGGGGCCAAGCCAAGCTTGTCACGTGCACACAACTAGCTGTGCCAGTTGGTTATCCTGAATCAGCCCTAGTCTTGCCTTGCTCTTCAGGTGAGCTCCCCTCTTAAAACGACTCCTAATTCTCTGAGTGAGTACGAAGTTCTGCCCAACGGCTGTGAAGCTCATTGGGAAGTGGTGGAGCGAATCCTGTTCATCTATGCCAAGCTGAACCCTGGGATAGCGTACGTTCAGGGGATGAATGAAATTGTGGGACCTCTTTACTACACCTTCGCTACAGATCCTAACAGCGAATGGAAAGGTGAGAGACTCTTTTTGTCACTTGGTAATGGCTGTCATACTGCATGTTCTCTGTGAAAAGAACTGTTTTGGGAATAAGACTCTTTAAACAACTCTGTTTGGCCTGATCGTGGCCAAAAAGCAAATACAGCAGGAGATGAGGAGTTTTGGAGACCACAGCAAATTGATGGAAACTGAAAGGGCTGTGAGTGGCAAGGACATGTGAAGTGAGGGTTTTTGAAGGGGTTTGTATGAATCTAAGCTGCACTTCATGGAACTTAAAATCCCTTTAGAAGCTCTTGTTTGCTCGTACCATATATACCTGGTAGGAAAAGAACAGAATGGGAGTACTTTACCAGTTGCTTCTACTTCACGGGAGCTCTGAGGGTGTGTGCTGGTGGCAGGGAGAACAGATGGTGTTCTTGGGCATAGATAACCCATTTGTGACCTGATGTCATGAAGACCTTGTGGTGCACGCGGGGGCTGTATTTGCAGTGGCTCTGCAGACACTTCTAGTTAAAAAAATAAAAATGTCTAGTATTGTCCCAGATCAAGCAAGCCAAGATCTTGTGGGATAGCCTACTTGAATCCAGTGCAGCAACTGGATTACGGAGCAAGAACAGTTCTAAGTGTGCGTGCCTCTGTCAGTGATGCTTCCTCTACTCCCTCCTCACTTTTAAATTTTTTTTTATTTTCCAGAACACGCTGAGGCAGACACATTTTTCTGCTTTACCAATTTAATGGCCGAAATTCGGGACAACTTCATTAAGAGCCTGGATGATTCTCAGTGTGGTATTACCTACAAAATGGAGAAGGTCTACTCGACCCTGAAGGAAAAAGATGTGGAGCTGTATTTGAAATTGGTGAGGAGCTAGGTGTTTCTCTGAGTCTCTGTTGGAATGCGAGAAGTGAAGCTTAATAGTGCATTTAAATGTCAACCGTTTTGTTAAACTGTTACCATGCTTGAATAGAAAGGTTGAAAGACTGTATGAAGGGCTTTGCCTATGGGGTGTAGACGATTTCTTATCTATTAGATGAAACAACTTCTCCTTGGAATAAGCCTAGAGCGAGCTGACACAGCAAGGCTTTCCTCCCCTGCCTGACTGTGAAAGCAAACAATAGTTGTTGCAAAGCTGCCAGCTCTGAGTCTGAAGTGACTTGGCCACGATCCTTGGTCACCTGAGTTGAGGCCTTGTTGGAGCTGGAGTCTTTGCTCTCTTCTAGTCATCAGGCAGAACACAAGTTTTGCTGTAGAGTTCCTTGGAATTTGAAGTTATAGGAATTGCATCTCTGTCTTTAAGAACAGAACAAAAAACAGCCTCCCCCTCCACGCACACAATTCTAATTGCCACTGGCTGCCCTGACAGCCCTAACTTAAACTGCTTGGAGATCATTCCAGAAGTAAGCTGAAATCCAGCCAGCTGGACCGTGCCACCCACCTAATTCTATCATTCTCCTTCATCCAAGGGTCTCTGGGTTGATGTGGGTTTTGTAGAATATGTAGAAGGTAGCCTTTGTTGAAAATATCTTCAGGTCATTTGGTGTGAAAGTCCAAGGGGAATTTGGAAGGGGGAGCTGTTCTTGTTATTCAAACTTTCACCAAATCACACAGATTTTTTTTTTTAGTGTTTGGAAAAATCAGGATACATTTCTTTTATAATCCAAAAGATGGTTTGTCAGCACAGTGACGTGACCCACAGTGTTGGCTGGTGGATGATTCGGGGGGGCGGGAATAAACTGTTTACTGTTTGGCTGGCTGGAAATGGTCTTGGCCACGCAGCAGCGGGTTGTTAAGAATATCAGCAGGATCCTGAACTTGTCTGACCTTGATTAAATGTACAGTCCCTTGCATTTGACAGCAGAAAGCAAGAAAGCTTCAGGCTAGAAGTGCTTACAGGATGTTTTACTGACCATCAGTGTGAACTCTGTTCCATCTTTGTTTCTTTTTGTGAATAGTAAACCTTTTGATAAATATGGGGCTTCTGGAAATGAGAGGAAATCCTGAGAAAACAGTGCCTGTGCTAGAGGGGGAGGGCTGCGGCTTTGCAGATAAAATGCTGTTCCAATGGGAACACTAAAATTACTTGGCAAGTTTAACGGAACTATCACAAATAGTGCTTTTAAGAAGAAAAGCTTCCTTTACTCCATGGTGTGGACAGAGGAGCATTTTCCGGCTTGTCTGTAGACATGGAGCCTGGCTGCACTGAAAATCTCTCTGTCTAGCTTGAGTGTGAGAGCCTTCAAAGGAGGCAGTGGGAGTCAGTATGAATCGGCAGCTTGGAGCTGTATCGGGGTGGGGATGGAAACCTGGGGAGATGCACCCTTGTATGAGACACTACTTGTAGGGAACTGGCCGAGAGCATGTATTTATTCTTTGCCTGGTGCATGTCTAACAGCAAGAACAGAACATCAAACCCCAGTTCTTTGCCTTCCGCTGGCTGACGCTGCTCTTGTCCCAAGAATTCCTGCTGCCAGACGTCATCCGTATCTGGGATTCCCTCTTTGCTGATGATAAGCGCTTTGATTTTCTTCTGCTCGTCTGTTGTGCCATGTTGACGTAAGTACATAGGTAGCCTTCCTGCTCTTCTCCTTCCCTCCTTTACCTAAATCTGCAGATCCAGGAGTCTTCTGTAGGCATGTGTTAAGACATGTGGTGAATAGGTTATAGTCACTTGTTACAGTGGTAGCAAAAGTGTTTTCAAAAGCTTCTATAAGGGCACAGTGTACTCTTTTTTTAAAGTTCCTCTATGAAGAGTCAAAAGTAGCTGGAATAATTTCCATCTTCCAGACTAATCCGGGATCAGTTGCTGGAAGGAGACTTCACTCTGAACATGAGGCTGCTACAGGTAAGGATTAAATATAGTGGCCATTGGGAACAATTTGAAGAGTCTTAAAATAGTACCATGAGAGAGGGTGATGGTATGAGAAGGGGCATGCCTGGCTGAAGAGAAGTACCAGGTTTCTGATGTCTGCATGCAGAAAAATGTCAATGGATCTTACAGCATGCTCATTGCTGGAAATGTGAATCTTTTGCTTATGCACCCATTCTAGCCTACAGAGAAATTGTCATAGACTCAAGGTTTTTAGTGTCTTCTGGTTTGCAAAAAATGTAGTGTTTTCCAGCCAAGATGTGAAACCCTGTGTAACAGTGTTAAATTTATTGGCCAGAGGCTTTTGTTTAGTTCTGAGATCCGTGAGAGCACTGAACAGTAGGGTATCTCTGATTCTGCCAGTTCCTGCTTCAGGCTGTGCAAGGTACTGACTCTCATAAGGCTTTCCGGCCCTTGTAACAGGCCAGCTTACAGGACAAATTTAAAAAAAAAAAACAAAACAAAACCAAAAAACAAACCACCTTCTTGAAGGGTATTGAGGCTTGATCAGTTACAAACCAGGAAACTGTTAGCTGTTAGGGGAGTATCTGAACGTGGGTGTATGTGCTAATAGGCCAAGAATGCTGTTGTCAAGGTTTTCCCTGCTTAAGTGAAACAATGTGCACGAGAAATATCACTTTGTTTCTTTGATATAGGATTATCCTATCTCTGATGTTCACCTGATTTTGAAGAAGGCAAAGGAACTTCAAGATTCCAAATAGTCCATGAGCCTAACAAAAGGTGTCGGAGAAACTGTATTGCAGCAGATGCCAGGAGATGCCCCTATGCAGTGTGGTACATAAAAGCGCCTGGTGGTCTCTGCAGGACTTCAGGTTTTGTGTTTGGGCTACTGGCCACCTTGAAGACTTCCTTCTACTCTATTTATTAGCTCAAAGACTGATTACTTCCCTATCTACTTGGGTCCTGCACTCCAGATTTTTTCAAATCTCAAATGCCTCCGCTGCCAAAAGCAGTTCTTTGGTTTTTTGTTGTTTTGTTTTTTTTTTTAATGACTTTAAGCTTGGGAAGAAAGAAACTGTCTGCATATCCCTGAAGGGATGGGCTCCTGTATTGTGGAAGTAATACCTGGAGTAACTTCTGAATGGGAAGGGACAGGCTGAGTCCAGTGCATTTTGGTGGGTGAGTAGAGAAGGATCTTCCTTTTGTGAATAGAATGTATTCCAATGAAGCCGCACATCCTGCCATTCAAGTAGCTTCTGGATTCTTCTTCCTCATGTCTGCACTTGGCCATCCCTGGGGTGTGCAGTGAAGATGATCGCATCAGTTTCTGGTGATTGTCATCTGATATCCAGCAGTTTGGACACCTTTGCCTGGAGGGAGACCTTGAGAAGCTGAGATGGGAGGACACGATTACAGCTGGTGGCTTTGTGCACTGGAACTGCCTGAATCCAGAATCGCCTTATCGACAAGGTCTCCCTGAAAGCAGGACTGTAGTGGTTTTAATGAATGAGTGAAGTGTAGTTTGAAGTCAAGCCTTATTACACACAGCCTAAGAGCGGGAGCTTTTTGCTGCACGGAGGCCTCAAGCTGCTTTTCTGGCTGTGAACTGGAGCACATCCAGCTACAATCAGGATCCTGAAGCATCAGAAATGGGCATCTAGTCATGTGCAATGAAGACAGCTGTACTTAGGGGCTTATACAGGCATGGCACTGGGGCTTTCTGCCTCAGTGGCTTGGATAATATTACCCTGTGTAAGCTCTGGTCATGGTAACCTTGCTGCTGTCTTACAGTACTTTGTGTCAGGGAGAGACATGGTACAGGCCTGACCTACAATTAAGAGTCCTTTTCTGGTGTAATCCAGTGAGCGTACAAGCATTTATCACTAGCTGACTGCTGGGGCTGATCCGCTTTTCTGTGTACCCGTCCTGTTGGAGTCACAGTCCTGAGTTGGAGAGCGCTGCATTTCACAGTGGAGCAGGCTCAGGTGAACGTCGACTAAGACAAACTACAGAGAGAACTGCTAACCTGCCAGCAGTCTCAAGCTGATCAGAAACTGCAATCCTCTGAGGGAGAAACTGCCAGCACCCAGGTGCCTGGGTTGTGCAGAAGATCTTGAGAGAACACTAATCCAGCGTGCTTTTCCTTTTCTTTCTGTGCTGTGCTGGCTCACCTCTGCACAGCTGTTTGACACTGCAGTTTTTGGTATTTATGGGTATTGATTTGTTAAAGGTCAGTCGTCTTTGTAAGATCTGCTGAAGCTGCTGATGGCCTAGAATCACCCAGGAGGGATGTTGTCAGCCTTCAGCTTTTTCACTAGTGTTATTTCCTTCACTGAAGGCCAGTTCTTTACAGGCTACTGTAATTCTCACAAGGGTGGGTGGGCAGACTGGAGTTGATGAGACAGGTTGATGCATGCACCTATGTTCTTATTGGCAATCCCAAGCAATCTCTCTGTCTCTTCAGATGCTCGAGTGACACTGGTGCAGCCAGGTGTTGCTGCTGTGGTGCAGCAAGAGCAACTGAAGACTTAAAACAATCTGTAATGAATACCTGTGTCTAACAGTATCCCTCTCTGCTGCAATCCTTTCTAGAGGTTAGTGTTTTCCTCCAGGAAGTTTGGAACTGATAGACCAGGATAGCTGTGTGATGAAGCGTCCTGTCTGCTCTAACTATGGGATGGATGTTCTTCCTGCCTTGTATTGCTGAGCTATTCCAGGTGGTCTCATGGCCTCAGCTCTTGGGTACCCTGCACTAGGGAGGCCAGTAGTCAGACCTCATATGGCCAAGCAGCTAGCTGGTAGGCACAAATGTAGAACCGGAGGGTCAAACTCTTAGGCAGAATTGGACCTCCTCCAACGCTTTTGCCTCAGAACTACTCTAAATAACTGCTGTAGCGCTCTCACGTTCCATGTACAAGCTCTGGTCGCAGCTCCCTGAATACCTGGGCTGTCCATTTTGGCAAGTGCAGAGTTCCCTTATGCTGTATTTTCTCTCTGCTAACAGGAGCATCCATGAGGGTTCCTGCTCTGGATAGGTAGAAGTCTCCTTAAAATAATCTGAGAAGGCAGCAGGCAAATCAGGATTAAAGCATTACTAGTAGATGAACTTCCGCTTGTTTGCAGAGTAGTGTTTGGGCCCCGAGGTTCACCTCCTGCAGTGGCATTGCCCTGCTCCGAGCCAGGTGCTGGTCTGTAGCATTACAGACACTTGAGGAAGACACCAGGGAGGTGGCTACTCAAGCAGTTGTGCAGGTGGCTATCTGGGTATGGGTGTCACGCTGTCTCCTCCCTTACTAGGTGCTGAAGGGCTCATATTGTGCTCTCTTACTTCTCTGTAGAGGTGATGGTGAATGCTTTTAAAAGGAGTCTGCAGTGGTTTCATGGGATGCAGTGAGAGCTTTGGCTGATGGAAAGATTCTCTGGGATAAATCTCTAGTCTTATCCAGACTATGGCTGCTAAACTGGTTGAGTTCTTCTTTGGGGAGAACTTGTAACAACTTTGATACACCCAGACAGGCTGGGTTCTACAAGATTCCTACAAGAACAGCTGTTTTATGTCCCCTCTTATCCCCTCCTCTGTAGTAGGACTTCTGTCCTGCTCTTGAAAAGGGCTGTTGAAAGGAGTTATATTTCTCAATGACTTGGGACATTCATTTCTTTATTCCAAGGACTTTCTCCTTTCCTTAAGAGCAAAACCAGATTTTTCTGAGGGGAGAAAAGAAGGTCTTGTTTCCAGCTTTTGAATCTCCTCATGAGTTTCCTTGGCTTCATTCCTCAAAGGCTTTTGGTGATTTGTTGGTTGTTTTTTTTTCTTCAAGTCAGATGGTATTTTAACTAGTGGTTCCTTGCTTGTGTGGCCAAGTAACAACTGCTCCAACCTTGAGATGTTTCCACCTCTGATTTCTTTCAATCCTAATCCAAAGGAGCAGTGAGGTTGGATGAAGTGGCAGTTCTTTGGGTTGGGAGGTGTTAGTCTGGGATGCCTTGGGGAGCCCTTGTTTCATAGGGGCCTAAACAGAGGATCTTTAAATAACTCCTGCAACGCATTCCTTGTAGACCTGACTACTGCCAGGTAGGGAAAGGGGGACCCATCTTCAACTGGGAGGAAAAACAGGACACTGTGCTGGATGTGAGGAGAGATGAGCCTTTCCTGGGAGGAAGAGGTCCGCTCTACCTGCATATTGTTGTAAGCCAGACTTCAGGGAAACTTTGTGGCTTTGCCAGTGAGGTAAAGGAACTGTGCCGGAGGTCAAGTTGTTGATGGTGGTCGCTCGGAACACCGATTTTCGAGTTTGAATTTTGTGACCTAACCTAGAATTATTCATGCTTCAGCAGTGGGCGGAATGAAGGCCAGAAGTTGCTTTGGGGGCGTCCAGGGTGTTTGGGAAAGCAGAGGCTGTTTTCTCTTAAGGAGTGTCACTGACTTTGTTTTAGCCATTTGGAGTGCTCTTCTAAAATGCCCTTTCCCTGAAAGAAGAACAAATAACACTTTTTTTTTTTTTTTTTTTAAGCCTTGTCTGGCATTGCCAGAACAGGATCTAGAGAACACTTTGTCACTCTAAAACTTCTTTTATGCTTCTTTTTAAACACTATTTTTATAACGTGTCCTTGAACTAAACGGGTGGCTTTGTGCCCACTTCTGTTGGAGATGTGACCCGCCGTCTTGACCTTGGAGTGAACGCTGCTACAGGTGATGACCGCGCTGACCCCAGAATTCCTGGATGCCCTCTGTGCCAGCAGCTGGGGGGAACCAAGCGGCCGAGCAGCAGCAGCACCAAGCCGTGGCAAGCGGAGCCCTGGAGCGCGCTCCGCGTGGGAGAGCGGCCCCCGTGCGTGGGCTGACCGTGCCGGGAAGGTCGCCGTCGTGTCCGGCCGGGGGGGACCCGCGGGTGGGTGGGTGTCCCGCCTCGCCGACCGCTCCGCTCTTTGTTTTTGTATTTCGGAGCCCCTCCCGTGGCTCTCGTTCAATGCCCTCCTCTCGTTCGCCCTAATAAAATGGTTTCTTCGCACACCGGTGCCGCAGCCGCTTCTGTCGCCGCCGGCGGGTCCCTGCGCGCCGCGGCGCCCTCTGGCCCTTAAAGGGGCGATGCTCCCGCGGTCGGCGCCCTAAGCAGGGAGAGGCCTGCTCCGGGAAAGCCGCGGCCTCTTTAAGCGGCGGCGGCGCAGCGCACGGCCATGCTGCGGAGCCGGTGGCTGCGGCCCGGCGCCGCGCTGGCCCTGGGCGCGGGGCTGGGGGCGGCCCT
>VZTL01039610.1:51056-74547 GCA_013400535.1 Scopus umbretta
CGGGCCGCCGGCGCTGCCGGGCTCGGGCCGGGCCGAGCTGACCAAGTACGGGCTGCCCGGGCTGGCGCAGCTGCGGAGCCGCGAGTCCTACGTGCTGTGCTACGACCCGCGGAGCCGCAGCGCGCTCTGGGTGATCGAGCAGCTCAACCGGGAGACGCTGAGCGGCACCTCCGACCGCGCCGCCTGCGACTTCCAGGAGGACGACTCGGTGCACGAGTACCACCGCGCCACCAACGCCGACTACCGCGGCAGCGGCTTCGACCGCGGGCACCTGGCCGCCGCCGCCAACCACAAATGGAGCCAGAAGGCCATGCGGGACACCTTCTACCTCAGCAACATCGCCCCGCAGGTAGGGCCCGCCGCGGGCACCGGCTCCACGCAGCCCCCGAGGCCCGCGGGGAGGGCTGGTCCCGCCCGGGGCGGGAAGCCGGAGCTGCCCCTGTTCAAGGGCAGACGCTGCTCCCCGCGGGAAACCGCCTCGGAGCGTCTCTGGCTCTTCCGTGCGTTTGTCCCTGTAGCGGTTCAGGTAGAGAGAGACCAAAGTGACCAAATTCCCTCGGGGGTGCTGCATTTCCTGCTAAACTTCACAACAGCGATCCTGCAAACGCGCCTGCCTGCGCTCTCGAGCCACGAGAGACGCCGTCCAGCGCAGCTCGTTGCAGGAGCGAAGTGAAACGGGCAGACGGATGCTTGCAAAAATCACGGCCTGGGGAGAGCGGGTTCTGTTCCCGGGTGCGCGAACCGGGACCTCGCCGTACGCAGCTTGCGGTGCGGAGGCGATAGTGGAGATCTCTCGGGCAAAGTGCCTGGGGCGCTGTGAGACGTGTCACGGAAAAGACGGGTGTTACTGCTCTGAACGGTGAAGTAATTCGGCGGCGACTGACCTTGCTGTCTGTTGCCCTGTTTCTAGAATCCTCATTTAAACCAGAATGCCTGGAATAACCTTGAAAAGTACAGCAGAAGCTTGGCAAAGAACAACAAGAACGTCTATGTCTGCACAGGACCCCTTTTCCTGCCCAGGTAAACACGAGGGCCACGCTGGGACCGTGCTCAAAAGCGGCATTGTGCTGGGAAAGGAAAGCAGGCTGAGGGGGTGCGGCCTCCCAGCTGTCCCCAAACGGGAGCAACCTGCTAAGGTTCACCTCAGTAGGCGAGACCAGCTGTGCGCAGAGGTTCTGTGCAAAGGTGCTTTCTTAGGCTTAGGATTAGTTTATGTATTTCCCATTCAGTTGATTATTTTGTGAGTTGGGTTTCTTGAGCTACAACATCACCGAGTCGCTTTTGTTTGCAGTCCTTAACAATCTAGTAGTAGCAGATTACTAGATTATTAGATGAACAGATTAGACTGCAGACCACTTTCCTGCAGAATAAAGTTGCTAGGTTTATTTCATGGACTATTTCTCCACTTAAGAGCACGACTTTATTTGCAAAGATCTTCATGTAGCACTAAAGAGCAGCCATCTCATGTCCAGATCTCTTCAGCAGCAGGAAACGGCTTGGAAGGGCTGTCAAAGAACGACAGTAGGGAAGGGATTTGAGGGGGACGGACCCAACCCTGTGGTTCAGCCTCACTGTGTCGTGTAGCCTCCCTTTCAGCAATGTTTTACACCCCTACCGCAGAAGTAGGGCTGCTCCTGCCACGCTGTGGGGTGGGGGATCACTTGGGGAGGGTGGCGGGCTGAGGGGTGCATGTGGCACCAGACTAGGTGGTAACGTGGGATGTTGCTGTTGGTGCAGGATGGAGGCTGATGGGAAGATGTACGTCAAGTACCAGGTGATTGGGAAGAACAATGTGGCCGTCCCCACCCATTTCTTCAAGGTGCTCATCTTGGAAAAGGAGAGCGGAGAGATTGAGTTGCGCTCCTACGTGATGCCCAACAGCCCTGTGGATGAGAAAATCCCCCTGGAACGGTTCCTGGTTCCCATTGAGAGCATTGAGCGAGCCTCAGGGCTCCTCTTTGTCCCAAACATCTTGAAGAGAACAAGTAACTTGAAAGCCATCACAGCTGGAAACAAGCGTTGAACCCCGACTAAACAAATCCGGGATTACCCCTGGCAAGGGACTGACAGCAGTCGCCCACAGAATAACAGTTCTTTGTGCAATTTTAAACGTGAGAAGAATCAAACCAACGCTTCTCTACCCTTCCCCTCGTTTCGTGTAACAGTGAAACACACACGGTAGGTCTCAAGGGCAGGTCCGGCAGTAAGCTCCCAGGCACTTGACACCATAGTAGTCTTTAGAATTTGTCCCTATGCTGCGTTGTACCCCTGTAATTGCTCCCTTGGAAGTGGGTACGGCTCATTGAGACACAAAGGGAAATTGCTTAATTTCTGCTATTTACCAGAGAAGAACCGAAGCAAGATGGGTGCAGGGGGAAGGGGAGAGGTTCCTGCCTTTCCATAGCCAAATGATTGTACAATTGTTTTCTTTCAGAAGATGGTTTTAGCAGTAAAGCTTTGAACAGCCACAGTATTGGTTCTTACCTGCTCTTACCGAAGCTCTGAATGTCTCAGCCAGAGCGGGGGAAGGACAGAGCCACCTTTTCCAGTTGCTTTCCTAGTTGAGCTCACTGCAGGCAGAGCTTAAGGCATCATAGATAGAGCCAAACTGTAGCGAGCTATGCCGATGTGCTTTAGTGCCGAGGCCCAACTGAAGCTCCAGCCCTCCTGCTGTTGGGAAGGATGAAGCCTTGGAGTTGAAGGGAGGACTGGGGAAGTCAGGCTAACTGAGGCAGGAACAGCTTCTTGGCATAAGGATCAAGTTTTGACTTCCTTTAAGTCTGAAGGCCGCATGGCTCCAGAGGCACTGAGTGTTTGGGACCTCTGGCCATTGGATGCCTGTCCTCTACACCAAAACATTCACACACAGAGACTTCCAGGCAGCTGAGGTTCCGTACTGCTTTATTCCCCACCCCGGATCTCTGAATTGGTGAAACCCAGTCTGCTGCCAGGCTTGTCCCAGCTGCTGAGAGGCAGCAACCAGCCCTTGGCTGGACCGCGCAGGCAGGAGGGCGCACGCTTGCTGTCCCAACAGCAGCCAGACACTTGGTCGAGCAGTGCTGCCAGCTTGAGTCACGCCGTCTTGGCCCCACCAGGCTCTTGGAGCGATTTGCCCAGCACTCCGTGTTTGAACAGCTGTTCCCCAAGGCAGTCCTCAGCTGATGGTAAGGGCGGTGGTTTTCCTTCCCTCAGCTGTCACTGGGTGCCTTCACAGCCTCATTGATGCGGGGTCTCAGCGCAGACAGAGAGATCAGCAGTGCTTCCTGGAACAGATGCAGGCAGCAGTCAGAAGCGCTGCTCTCCGAGGAGGACCAGGCAAGCCAGCGGCTCTTTGCTGAGGCTTCGCCATGGGGAATGACGCGTGGGCCATGTGTGTCACTGCCAGAGGCAGAAACACAGGCATCGCGCCCCACTAACCACCTGCCCTACCTCTGTCCGGATGGTTCTGCTGCCTTGGCTGGGACAAGTGTTCAGGTAGAAGTCAAACAAGACGCTTGGGTCGGTGACCTCCAGGTTTGGGTCCACGTCAACCCCAGCTTCCAAGCCCTCAAGCCCTCCAAAAACGACAAGGGCGTGCCTAGGGGAGAGCACAGGGACAGGGTGAGGGGGGAGACTGGCTCTCACCCCTGTATCAAGGCGGATGCTACAGGCTTCCATAGCCTTGAGCCTTCAAGTGGATTACGAATTGGCTTGACTTAAACCATTCTCTTAACTTGATCTGCAAGAAGCAGACTCATTTCTTTTGTTCAGGCATCTGGATCTGCGTTCAAGCTCCTCTGTGCTGCTGAAGCAGGGAGCGGCGTCCCTTGCTGACAATGCCTGATGCAGCTGCCTCCCTAACAAAGCACCACAGCACTTGGCCAGTGCGCCAGTCCCTGCTACCAACTCCAGAGAACCAGGAAAGGAACTAGCCTTGTCCTGGGGTACTTGCCGCAGCTTCTGTCACGCGAAGGAATGTGCATTGGTGCAAAAGGGAGCAGCAGAGCACAGGAGGGAGTCTGCAGGCAAGTCTTGCGCTTGTATCTAGGAGCGTTCCTGCCTGGGAGAACACCAAGGCCACAGTGCAGCTCTCCTGCCTGCACTAGGCCTCCCTGGGGGCTCCGAGTGAGGCCAAGCAGGCAGGACACGAACCTGAAGGAGGGGAGAGTGGCCTGGTCCACAGAGCTGCCCCGCTCCGAGGTCCCAATAGAGAGATCGTAGCCTTCCTTGAATGGGCACTCTGAGAAGACAGCACCTGGGAAACAAACACAATATGGGGTTATTCATGTGGTGCCCTCGCCCGTGCTGCGTGGACAGGCTGAAACGCTCCACAGGTGAATGGTAGCAGCAGCAGGAATTGCTTTTCAGTGCCACTAACGTATCAGGAGACAGAAGAATGATTCCTCTTTCCTACATGATTCCCTTGCTGCAGGAGTCTCTGGCACCCTTCTCAACTGCAGCACCTTTTCCTCAAAGCTCAAACAGGTGCCAGGAGCCATTCCTTGACTAATGGCTTACAATTTTCCTAGGAAGTCAAATGCTGTCAGAAGACAGGAAAGGGTTTTGCAGAGCTCTTGAGTTCAAATGTCACTGCTGGCTTTGATGTGAATGAGCGGGAGGTAGTTATCATGGAAACGGAGATGTACTAGCTGGAGATGGAGAGCACCAACTCGTCTCCTGCTACAACAGGGACATTTGGCGCGATGGTAAGGGGAAGTACAGGGCAGAGCAGTGGTGGGTGACTGGGCTGAGTCATGCCCCTAGCTTTAGCCCTTAAATTTAGATTGCCACATGGCCGCTAGCTGCACGTGTAAGCTGCCTTTGAGACAAGGGAGATTTCGAAGAAGGAGATGTTAATGTGTGCGGCAGATGTGCAGCCAGTAGCCCTGAAACTGGTGTGGAAGCCCAGGCAGAGACATGGCAGAGAGCAGAAGAGCCCTGCAAATACTTACTCAGGCAGGAGGCAAGGCGGACGCTGTAACCCCAGTACAAGCCTGAGACTGTCCGAGGGTGGTGCGAGGACACCACGGTGCCTTTCCGCACTTTAGCTTCTGAAAGGGAAGCAAAGAGATTAACGACCCCTGTGATCGCCTAGTGAGAGCTGGATTTGACCAGCCACATCACAGTAGTTTCTCTTGGGGCAGGGCACTGGCTTGGTGTAGAACCAAGAACCGCCCTTCTGAGTGCATTCTGAAAAGCGTATAGTTATGTTTGGGATGTTTGTTGTTGGTCAAACATCTGACAGTTCTTTCCAGTTAACTCAGGAGGTACGGTAAGGGTGTTATTAAAATTGTGTGTGGAGAGAAGGGACGACGCAGAGCTGTCGGGTACCTTCAAACATTAATAACCTGAAGGCTGTCATATGCAAGGACCAACTCCTGCATGACTGAAGCTCACTGATGCTAACGGAGCAGTGGATTACCTGGCTTCTGGGGTTCCTCCAGGCGCACAGTGACTCGCAGACCGGGATTCAGCTGTCTGTCGATCTGCACCTCCTGCAGTGACAGTCACCACCAGCGTCAGACATTCTGGAAGTACTGGGGAAGGAAGGGAACCCCCTGAGGAAGTGGGGGTCTGTTCTGGCCTGGAGCTGGAATGAGGAGCTCTATGATCGGGGCCTGTGTGGTTCATGTAGTGCAGAGCAGGCTCAGGGTGGCTCGGGTCAGCAGTCTGAGACTTATTTTGCTGCTGAAAGGTTTGACTCCAGCAGTGAGGAAATGATGTGCTGGAATGGGCAGGCCTGCCAGGACTTGGGAAGCTACAACTATTAACGAGCCAGAATGGACAATATAGGAACAGCATTAAACCCCATGCCAGCCTGCTATGGCCTTCAGAAACTCTGCAGTACCCACCCTGCCTGCTTCAAATCTGCCAGAGAGACAGGGGACATTGTTTTGGGTTCTGTGGGTAACAGGCATACCTTCCTCATCCCACAGTTAACAAAAGAGCCTCTGCCTGGCTTAGTTGGCCGGTCCAACACTACGCCTTCTCGGTATTCTGAATCCTCATCCACCCGCATGTGGTGGGGGCTGTCCAGGGGGTTGAGCAGCCCTAAAACAGCACAGAGGAAAGCAGCTGCTAAGGAGAAGACACAAACTGCGGGAACACAGGTGTAAGTACAACTGCTCCACTGCTCCCTCCCTCTCTGGTCTGGCTGTACCATGGCACAGCACCTTGCCAGTGTTCTAAAGTGGGGAAAAGTTGTTCAATTCTGGGCATGTCACCCAAAACAAGAGCCAGAGCTCGGTAAGGGGGAGCCAACAGCTTGGGACAGAGATAACTGAATCATTACCTGCAAACTGCAGATCCTCATGTTTTGGAAAAAAAGATTTCCTCAAGTACCTGTTATCAGAGAAGGTTCAAATGTGAAAACAGTTGTTCCTAAGGAATCCAACTCTCAGTTCTAGCCCTGTTCTGACTCAAAGGAGCCAAGTACAGAAAAAAAGCACACTTAGCTCCCTCAAGTCCCTGATCTACCTCTTAATGTATCATGCACGTTGTATCCTGCATTCATTACTCTTCCTTTAGTTAACTCCTGAACCAGACAAGAAAAACAATTACATCCTGTGTTTCTGCATAATTATGTGATATAAACAGAATTTTCCTCCTGCTCCCATAGCCTCTAGTGTGAGATATCCACGGTAGTCAGTTCTGATGCAAATCTGATGCACAGTCCGACCCTGGTGGACTTACTGAGGGCACTCCAAGTACTGCAGGATCCGAGCCAGCTGCACGCAAGCCTTGCCTCTCCTCCCAATTCCTTCAAAGTCCCCCTCCACACTCCTGAAAGAGAAAGAGAGCAGCCTGTGAACTCAGCAAAGGACTGCATGGCCCCAAATGGCCAGGTCTCCAGAAGACCAAGCCTTGCTCCTTAGTGTGAAAATAGCAGCACCCTCCACCCCTAAGAAATAAACGGGCTGCCTTATAAAAGGGCTACTCCAGAGGGAGAGATTGTTAACAAATCATATTTGGAACTCTCTCTGTAAGCCAAGTATCTTTTCCAGTTTTGTTCTTGATCTTTTTGTCTTGACACAACCTGGGAGTCAGATGCTACTGAGCTGGATGCTACAAGGTTACATGGCTTGACCAGTTAACACAGATGCAGGTCCAGGCTGAAAAGCTGAAGGACAGGAATATAGGCACGCCCTGTCCCTCTGCAGCAAGATTTAACAGTACAGGAGAACTTGACCTCCTGCTACTTTGTCATCCCCGTGCTGGGATAAGTGATGCTAGTTGCCAGGGCAGTTAAGTCAACATCTTTGCCCAGTGGTATAGGGGGTCCCTGCAATCTTGGCATTTGAGAGAGGCTCAAACATTTGCTTGAGGTACACACTGTTCTTTCCTGGTCTTAGCTTAATAAAAGACTGAAGAAACAGAAAGCACAGAGGAAACGCTTTCTGCGGAACGAGATGGCTCCTCCTTACTTTACATCTTCTCCATGCTCGTCAAACACTACGATCTCATCCACACAGAAGATGGCACAGGCCCGAGCAATCTGTCCAGCAAGGTATGTCCGCAGCTCCAGCGACTGGGCGTTGTCCAAGATAGAGCCTGGCAGGGCTACACTCAGCGTGTAGTGACGCCCTGGGGAACAGAGTGCGATCAGAAGAGAGCCACAGCGTGACAGCTACATGTACAGCATTTTATTTACTACTTCAACTGCAGTTGTGGTAGGAGAAAAAAGGCAACCTCTGTTTCCTGGACTTTAATCACAGGTTTTCTCTTAAGAAAGGTCTTTTGTGCAGTGCTCGCTGCATTATGTTCATGCCTGTTTATGCACGTGGATCGATCTACGTCAGATCTATGAAGCTGAGGGTCACCTTTCCCACCAATATGTAAAACTGACTGACTTTTAACGACCAAGTTCTCCCAGCATTTTCAACCCAGGCCTCCCCACCGGGTCACAGCGGCATCACCTTTGTCTTCCATCTGCTCCTCCTGCTTCTCGGCTTGTTTATCTGCCAGCTCCCGCATCCGCTGTTTCTCCAGTTTCTTCAGTAGCTTCATTTCCTTCCATTTTTTCTTCTCTGCCTTCCCTGGAACGAAGAACAGGATCTCGCTTAGAACAACGCGCCGTGAGCCCTCAGGGCAGGGCGGCTGGGGGCGGGGCCCCGGCACGAGGGCCGCGGGCCTGGACGCCGCGGTGAGGGCCGCGCCGGGGGACGGAGCCCTCGGGGCCNTCGCCTGCGCGGGCTGTCAAGCTAAGCAGGGGCTGCCTCGTTCTGCGGGAGAATGGGTGACCTACTACAAATCGTGGGAGGGCGCAGCCTAGCTCATGGGGTGGTGGAGGGTGCAAGCGTAATGTGGACACTCGCGGGGGGGTGTTTGTGTAAGTGTAATCTGGACACCTGCGGGGGTGTGTGTGTGTGTAATCTGGATGCCTACGTCTGCATGTCTTTGCACAAGCACTGTGTGTTGGAGGTTGGGGGGGAATGCACCCTGCCCCTTCCAGGGTGTGTCATGACCTAGAGCAAGAGCCCACGCACGTGGGGATGTTGCAATTAATCTTTATGTTAATAATCTAATCCCATAGTTGTTTATCTGCTTTGGTGATTGCAGCTTTCCCAGCATTTGGCACGTGTGTGGGCGTAAAAGGGCCTTCGGCAGCACCCTCGCCCACCCAGGCTGCGCAGGCAGGTGAGAGGGGACGCGTCTCTGGTGGGCGAAGGCAGGAGGTGCGTGTTTGCCCCCCTCCCGCGGGTCAGTGCAGCTCTGGCTCCATGGGTGTCGGTACCACCAGCTGCAGCCCAACACAGAAAACCTGCAGAGCCGCAACCTGCCGTCCTGGGTGAGACAAGCAGCCACCACCGTGGGATGAAACGTAGACGTTGCACAGGTGACGCCAGCTCTCCAGGAGAGCTGTGTCAGCCCTGTAATCATTACAGAGACATTTACTCTTTAACAGTTGCAGGAATTCCATTTTAATAACTTAACCGCCACAAATACTTATTGCAGTCTGTTGCACATAACTCCTGCGTGATTGATGATGCTGGTTTACATTCTTATCTAGGTTGAAATCAAGAATGACGCAAGAATTACCTTTCAAAATGCTGCTCATGTTACCCCACCAGCCCGGCGGGTGGGAGGCTGCGGGGGCCACCATCAGCAGGAGGAGCCCCAGGCTGCTGTGCTCTTCCTCCCTGGCCACTGTGTGTGCTTGTCAAAGGCCTGAAGGTTTTGCTTTGCAGCCTGACCAATGCTGCCAAGCCCTGACAAAGTACCAGAGGTGGTTTGGGGGATGCACAGGGAAGGTTTGGCACTAGCTGGGCTATTTATGAAAGCCTGTTTCCTGGGGGAGCCAGTTACTGATTCCACAGTCACTTTCCCCAGAGATACACGGAAAAAAATAATGGGAAAATTGTTAATTATGGGAAACAGCATTTCACTAGGCTTATAATTTTCAGGATCATAGGAATCAGCCAACTGATAGGTAGTAATACTGCACAGTCCTGTGGGAACGTGGGTGCTGGTGGAAATGCTGTCCTGCGCCCTGGGGTACATGAGTGGGGGTGTGGAGCAAGACAAGCCACAGTGACACCCCAGCACAGCCTTAAAGGTAGGTCCTGAAACACCTTTTTGCAATTTGGTGGTGGAAGAGACCCCAGGAGCCATCCTTACCTTGTGTCTTGCTGGATGCATCCCAGAACTAATTATCAAAGTCTTTAAACTCAAAGAGGAAGAAATGTCAAATACTGGCAGTGCATGCGAAGACTTACTTCTTGCAAGGAACAGTGCAATCAATTCACAGTGACAGAAAGCGTCGCCCAGATCCTGGGTATGGCAAACGTCTTACCCATTTTTCTGACAGAAAATGTGGTTGAAAGCACAAACATAAGGACAGATCAAAGTTTGTAGCCAAGCAAAGGAAGAGGATGAAGAGAAGTCATGGCAGGTAAGGACCAAGGAGAGCCTGGTTTTCTCTCCAGTGTGCTTATGGAGTAGTTTTTTCCCATTTCCATTTTTGCAATATGTCATTTGCTGCCTTCAGTGTGGCTTCCTCCTAAACAAATATGGCAGGTTTGGTCAGTGGCTTCCAGCCAAATCCCCTTTCCCCTCATTGCAGTCAGCATTTGTATAAAAATCCCATTCTCATTCTGGAACATTGCAAATGTTCAGTATGACACGGACACAGCCATCTCTGGTGCAGGCATAGCCACTTGGCAGTTAAATGTACACCCAGAAGACTCCCAGCCTTGACCAAGAAATGTGGGATGCTGATGGGGCAAAGCTCAGGATGGCACCAGCACATCTCCTGCCCCTGGCTCTGCTCACATGTCTGCAGGAGAGGGTTGGACCAACTGTGATGCCACGCTCAGACTCTAATGCCCAAGGCTCTCTGCAGTTCTTCTTGGCATTTACCTCATTAAACCAGCCCTGGTTATTACTCCCAACCTTGCCTTCCTTTGTGCTGCCATGTATCTCACCTTTGCGAAGCAGAACCGGATGAAATGGTTGTAGTTGTGCTTGTGGGCCCCACAGTAGAAAGCGGAGAGCGGGATGGCAGCAAGTCCCTGGGAAGGGGAAACGTATGGAGCTGAGGAGGTTACTCTTTCTGGGCTGGCGTGAAGATATGCACTTATTGCTCGGAAATCTCATGGATGGGCTTGTAGATGCCCTTGGTGCCCTGTCTGCTCATTCTGCTTGAGCTCAGGCTGCCAGAATTGAGGCCAGCTGCTGAGAGACACACCAGGCACCCTCCTGGATGAGCTGCTGGCCCTGGCAGTGGTGTTGCTGGCTCCCGTGAGTGCAGCCAGCAGGGAGGGCACAAACCCACCCCAGGCAAACACAGTGGAAAGGCCCAGACGCATTTACCTTGTTCTTGACCATCCACTTTGCAAACCTGGAGTCATAGGGCTCATCGGAGTCGGGGATGTCAGGGACATCAGATTCTGCAGGAAAAGTACAGCAGCGCTGAGGTGAGGACTGCTGCCACGCGCCTCAGCCAAGCCCCAAACCCACAGCCTCTGGGAGCTTAGATGGAAAATGCGTTATTGTCCGTCCCTGCTTTGGTGGTGTTTTTTGCAGGTTCCTGTCCCTGCTAGTGGTACCACTCTGAGCTGGCCCCCCCATACTCAGCCCTGCCTGCTCAAAACCGCAGCTGCACTCATTACTCACTGAACTCAGAGATGTCTGCCACCAAGAAGTAGGTGCCCTCAGGGATGATGGGTTTCATCCCCACAGCATCCAGGCTCTGGACCAGCCAGTCTCTCTTCTGCTGCAGCTCTTTGGGCAGTTGGATGAAGTAGCTTTCTGGTTTCCCATAGAGCTCAAGCTCCCTCTGGAAACCTTGAGCCACAGCCTCCTGCAAGGAGAGAGGAAGCCAGTGGGAAGGTGGTTGAGGCTTGCTTCAGAACCAGAGTCTTTGCTCTGATGGAATTCACAGGTGACTAGGGAGCAGGGGGTATCTCACTGCACCAAGCCAAGCTTTCTGCCTCCAGCCCCTCCCAATGGCCCCATGGATTTGTCAATGCCAAATAAAGATTATACCCCAGGCAGGCTGGACTCCCCCCTTCCTCTCGAGCATGGGGCAACTGCTGGGAGAGGGGAAGAAGCCTTTCCAGGGCACCACATATCACCCTGTCTGTGCCTTTCAGGTCAGATGTGGGCAAAAGGACCTTTTCTCGCCACTGCTTTAAGAGTTTGGGAGTTGCAGGGCCAGTTGCAGGGATCTGCCTTACCTGGGCAACTGTGGCGCAGTGGTACACTGAGTTTTGGTGCACGGTACGGAGGTGCTGCAGCAGCCGGTTGGGTCCCATGGTCCAGCCCACCTGAAGCCAGGAGAGGAGGAAGAAGGTGGTAAGCCTCTGGGTACTTGCTTGGGCTCCCCTTTATTAGCCTGTGCTGGCTTCATTGTATTTTCCAGAGAGGGCTATCGTAAAGCAGCTTTGGTATGTTCAGACCTGACTCAAAGCTGAGTGTGTGGCAGCAGTGTCCCCAGTACCTGCTATGGCAGTGGGACCCACGCCCTGGAGCAAAGGGACAGGGATGGGGTGACAACGAGGTGCCACACAGGGGAATTCACCTTCCATCCAGTGGCACTGAAGGTTTTCCCAGCACTCCCAATGATCACCGTGCGGTCCCACATCCCTTGCAAACTGGCTGGCAACAAAACAAAAGAGAAATAATGATGCCAGAGCTCAGCGTGCTTGCTTCTGGGTTGCATTAATAACATGGTGGGAGCCCGCTGTAACCCCTGGTGGCCTCTTGCGTTCGCAGCACATCTTTCACCTGAATGAGCCTCAAAGCACGTCCCAAGCAGATGACCAGGTTTCTCAAGAGCATCTCATTGTCATTAAGTGTTTTCATATGCACGTACCCAGCCGTAGGGGTTCCCAGAACTGCCACCCACCACCACCCTGCAGCAAGGTGATTGCATGTTACTTCAAAAGGAAGAATAGGCCTCTGAAATCATGTTGAAAGGGGTGTCCCAAAATTAAAGACACCATAAAACCATGGTTTTACAACATTTGGGAAAAAAATATGGTTTCTCTGGAGCTAAAGGGCTCTTTGCTCTGGATCTCACACTGTGAAGCCAACTCGTTGTTCCCTCTGGATGGCTCTGGAAGTCAGGGCTCCAGTTTAAGACTGGTTTGGAGGCTGAGACTGAAGTGTAGCAAAATACCTCTAATGGGGATACATGCCTGGTAGAGCTGTGCGTGCAAACAGCCCATGTAATTTCCAGGGGACCCCAGTTAAATCACCAGTTCCTTCCCTGAAGATGCTGTACCCAGAGAAGACACCCCGCTTCAGCCAAGCCATTCTCCATACCGATGCGGATGTGCTCCTTCCCGTCATAGACCAGCCACTCATACACTTCATCGCTGATGCACAGGACGTCATGCTTCACACACAGGTCTGCGATGAGCTCCAGCTCCCCTCGGCTAAATACCTGCAGCAGGCAGGGAGTGGAGCAGGGATGCAGCAGGAGCATTTCTGAGCCCCTGCCTGTCCCTGCCTCTTTGCAAAGGCTGCACGCTCTGCCTGCACCATCTCCCAAGGCAGGGTGGGCAGGAGCTGGCTGCAATGGTCTAACAGGGCAAAGCCACTGTCGGCACAAAAGACCAGGCTTAAAAACACCAAAGGAGTGAGTGCAGCACGCGGTCCTGCCACAACACCCATTTACCTAGTGTGCAAGGAAGGTCAAGTGACTGCTACGCTGCAAATGTGGCTGGGTGAGCTGTAGCACCCAAGCTGCTTTCAGAGCCAGCCACAGCAAGGCCAGAAGAGTTACCTTGCCCAGAGGGTTGTTGGGTGAGTTCAGGACGATGGCTTTTGTCCGTTCACTAAATTTAGAAGCCAGTTCAGTTGGGTCCAGCTGCCAGTCTGCACTAGACATCAATTTTCCATCTTTTGGAGCTTTCTAGAGAGAACAGAGGGGAATCTTGGCTTGTTTTGCTACCTCTGCACTTTGCTTACCATTCACCTCTTCGCTCCCTTTACTACAACTTTTGCCTTCTCAACAGCTTTGCTCCAACCCACTCACCGGTCTCAGTGCGACAAACACGGGCATCCCGCCAGCCATTTTCACCATTGGCTCATAGCAGTCAAAGAAGGGCTCAATGATTATCACCTGGAAAAAAGGGACATGTCAGTGTGCTCCTGACCCTGCTCAGACCTTCCCCGATGGGTGCAGAGAGCAATGGGAGGAACAGGAAATTGTAATCCCTGAATTATTGTAGTGTAGAACCTGGATTGCCAGTGGACGGTGTCAGGGAAGAACAACATCACTCAGGGCAAAAAGGTTATTTTGGCTTATGCAGAAATGAGACAGTGCCCTACAGCAGAGCTTTTTCCTTTGGAAGCTCAAATATTGGATAATGGGGATAAAAGCTTTTCTGCTTTAAAAAGGACTATGTAAACCTACCCCTGGCAGACTCATAGCCAGGAAGAGCTCTCCTGGAGGACGGCTGCCTGTGCAACAAGCCCAAATCTTGGGTTACCTCATCGCCTTCGTCAATGAAAGCCTGGAAGCAGCAGAAAAGAGCCTGGTATGCCCCCACAGTCACCATCACATTGGTCATAGGATCCAGGTCTCGTCCAAGCAGCTTCCCAAAATACTGGGCTAGGATCTTCACCAGAGGTGGGTGGCCCTGTGGGGTGAGAGGAGGAGTGGGATTTGGTTTGCAGAAGCCTCCAAAGACATGGATGAGCCCTTGGAAGGGGCCTGGGCAGCCAAGTGCCCTGTGACCAAGCATGTGGGGCATCTTCCAGCCTGGCTGCTTCTAACACCTTGGTAAAGCAGTGTGTTACAGCCCTTGGTGAGGGGGCCTGGCCTCAGGCTGGATGCATGTTTTGCCTCATATGGTTTGCCCTGTTTATTGCTGCCTGATGAGCCCTGAAGCAGCCAAGGCTAATGGGGAGTGAGGGGGTTATTGCCGAGAACAGGGGTCTGTCCACGCACGAAGGCACGGGTGTACTGGTGCAGCATATCGTTCTCCCTGCTGAGGGCTCTTGTGAATGCCTCCTTCAGAAAGTCCGGTGGGGGGAAGTCGGGGAAGCCCTGGCCCAGGTTCACGGTGGAGTAGGTGGCAGCCAGTTTTACAAACTCCACCCTGGAGAGAAGAAAGACAAACATTTACAGAGGGTCTGGGCAGCACACTGGCACTGGCTTTGCTTGCCAGCATCTCTTTGGAAGTGAGTGAGGTTGGTGAAGTGAGTGAGCAGGTCCCTCCCGCAGAGCCTTCCTGCTGCTCACAGGTGGACAGGACCAAGCACAGGTCATTTCAGATCCATTTCAATTAAAACAAGGATGAGCCATGATTGCACTGGGGAGCAGTTTTAATTTGAAGGAAACAGCCATTGTGCTGTCTGGGTGTGTGGTCACAGCTGAAGCCACGCACTGCTTCTGATCAGACCAGACCAAGCAGGAGAGGTCTCAGAGGTTTTCAAGCTCATATCAGTTCTGTGAAATTTAGCAACTAGACACCAAGAAGGCCTCTGCAGAGGGAAAGGCAGGCTGAACTTAGTACTTGTCTCACCCAAGAGCTGGCTCATTGGCACTTTGTAGCTTGAAACCAGCCACAGCAGGGCTTTGGGGAAAGGCCACTTAACTATCTTCATCAAGCACGCAGTTTTCCCAATGCCATACTGTGCCTGGCAGGCTGGAAATGGCATTTGCAGCATCCCTTTGCCTGCCTCTCTGCTTGCAGTTGTGGGCTTGAAGCAGACGCCAGGCTGCAGCCAGTGTGCTGCAACCACTTGGCTCAGATTTGGGTGCTGCTGGGATCATTCAGGTGGATGGGCTGGATGGAGTGCAATGTACTACAAGGTGTTCCTGCCTGCCTTGCCACAGGATGGTGTGGGACACCTGATACGGCGTAAAGTGTGAGCAGCAGGTTAAGAACTGAGCCAGGGTAAAGTCTCCTGGGACAACCTTGCCCTGGTGCACTTCCTGAACAAATACAAAGCAGCCGAGGGAGACTGCTGCTCTGCGCTGCGTGGCTGTGGCGGTTTCTGTCTGGTGTTAGGCTGCCTAAAACCACATCTACCACTAAGGTAAACGAGATATTCTCTTAACTTACCAAATATTCTTATCTGTTCCCTCCAGTCTCCGAGCTTGCACTGGCCTTGACATTTTTGCCTGCAAAGAGAGAGAAAGAAAATGAGTTTGAAGCTTTTATTAATGGCAATGGGGCCACGCGCAAAGGGGATGTGGCCTCTCCAGGTATGTTTTTCCCAATAGAAGGTGTGCCCTTTCGTATTGCTTCATGGGTTGTTGCTGACCGACCTTACAGCAGTAATACTGTTGCAGTGGTTTCTAGAAAAAGCTTCACACACTTTTTATAAAAGATCAAACAAACCAGAGCTGGCAGAGGAGGATGTTTCATTTACAAGTTTCAGCAAGAATTCAGAAAACAGATGAAACAAAAGAAGCATGTGTACACTCACTGGGGAGCTGGCAATGCCTTAAACCTCAATTTTCATTTGGAATAAATCATGGGGTCAAATGAGCTCAGCCAAACTGTAACAGCCAGGCCAATGCCCTCAGACCGCAGGCTTTTGCTTTCCATAGCATCTCTTGTCTTCCATTGGAAAGACCTCCTTGTTGTCTCCAGGCCAGAAAATATCCCCTTTTCCTAGAACAAAAAACTGATTTATTCCACACTGCTCTAAGGAGTAGTAGAAGTAGTATTTGCTCCTTTGTCCTGCTGGATCCCTTGGTCAAGGGACTTGCTCTAGATCCTAAACAAAACACTGGTTTCTGCACCTAAAGTTCATGGCAAAATCAGGCAGCAGCTGAGTACAGGCAAGAGGGGAGTACAGCACACAGGCCAGTCTGATGTATAGAGACACCAAGGTACCATTCACCCAACTGATATCTAATTTCCATGTGCATCATGGCTAGGGGCGGTGGGAAGAAGGGCAGTAGGAACCATTGAGAGCAAAATCCTCCTTCCAGTTGGATAAACACAGTGGGAGAAAGTCAGAAGTGCTCGACGGGGGATTTATCATGAGGATGATGAAAAGCAGCAGAGGTGGAATTCAATAACTCAACAGCACAGGGAAAAGATAACCAGACAGCAAAGGGACTGGAAACCAGAGACAAACGATGCTCAATGCACCAAGAAAAGCCAGCATGGGGACATGAGGAATGTGTCTCTGAAGCAATGAGCCAAGAAAACGATCATCACCATGGCAAATAAAATATATTTGAACAGGGACTAGGAGGGTATGTGAAAGCAGCTGAGATGTGAGACACAGAGCTGGGATGTACTCTGCCACGCTGGGATGGTGATGGGGATACCAGTTCAGCCCCCCCTCCCCAGGCTCGGCTGCAGCGGTAACTCCCCACTTACCTGTTCACCTCTGCCACTCCCAGAGAGCTGCACCAGAATTTGAAAAGTGCCCCAATGATATTTTGTGTTGAGGTCTTCCAATTTTTATACAGCTTCAGCCCTCACTAGGGACCTTTGCAAATAACTTGCTGAGGAGTTCTGTGTTTCAGAAGGCAGCAGGTGGACTCTGCTCTCCCCTGTGGTGCCAGGCAGGTAGCCAAGGGCGAGCAGAAGTCGCTACCTCACCCAGCCCCCTGCTTTGCTCTTTCTGCACAAGCTCGTGGATATTACCGTCAGCAAGATCCAGTGCCTGAGCTGACTGTGGTGGGAGTAGAAGGATTCGTGCCTTGGGAAGCAAAAGATAGCTGGAGGTGAAATATTAACAGCTCCAGTGCTGTTCTCTTGCAGTGGGGCTGCTGCTGGCCACTGTTCAGAGGATTTAACAGCATTGGCAACTGTGATGAGGGTCAGTGGGAAGAAGGTGCTTTAAGCCTAGAAATTCCCAGTTCTGAAGAAATGCCTTGTCTGCTCCAGCCCTTTCAGGAAGGGAAATGACAAATATTTTCTTCTTTTGACTTCCCCCCGCCATTCCCATCCCCAGCCTGTGTGATGCTGCCATGGTTGGCTGCCCATCAGTTTGGAAAACAACACAGGCCTGGGGCCAAGCAGTCTCCAAATCTGTTTCAGCCTGCTCTGCTCCCTAAACTGAACAATGTGTTTCTCCAGTTGCAATTTGCCTAGCAGCCAGACAGGATGGTTAAGTGCAAACGTAGAAGACTTAGTGGCCACAACCTTCCACCACTGACTCCCTGCCACATGTGATTTCCTTGCTCTGCATCTTTGTATCTCCAAGAGGGATGCTGGTATTTCCCAAATACTTTGGAAAACAAGAGGCTTTAGTAGAAGAGACCATCAGATGAGGCAACCCCACAAACAATGAGCTTTCTTCTGAACGAAGATTATGAGATGTTCCCTTTAAACAGGCTACCTGGAAATAAGTGGGTACAGAGGAGATTGCACCAGTGTGGCTTTTCCTGACGTGCCCTATCTGCCATCACTGCCAAGGCTAACTCCTGGGCAGTGAGCTCCCATGGGCTCCAGACCGCTGCACCCGGAGCCAGGGACCAGGCTGCCAGCCAGAAACAGTCACGCTGGGCATTCAATACCTCGCTGGAGTACGAGCTATATCCAACGCTGCTCTTCCTCTCCAGCAAGAAGTGACGCAGAGACGGTCCCGCTCTCCTGAGCATGCCACGGCTCCTGCTGTCTCACTCCTATGGACACGGACCTACATTTCCCCCAGACACAAAGCAGGGAGGTGAGACAATTGCTCCATGGCTGCAGGGGTAAAGCAAATGCTCTGTGTACCTGGGGACAAGGCAGGTCCAGACCCAAAGCTGTGGTTATCTGGCCACAGAAAGGAAAAGGGGGAGCGAGCTGCTTTGTGTGTTGCCACTGCAACGTCAAATAGTGCTGGGACTGTACTTTGTGCCCATGACATACACAAAGTCAGGACCACAAGGGCAGCTGTGGCTTCTGCCTTCTCTCTCCCCAATTCCAGGCTCTCCCCTCTTTCCTCTGCACTGGGGGCAGCAGTACGGACACCAGTGAGAGGGCATCCTCTAGGAATTCGGTATTCAACATGAGCTTCCCATCCAGTTTCACTGATCCCAGGTATCTCTTGCTTCTGCCCTTCATCCCCTGAAGCACCTCCACCTTCCTCACTGATGGGGCTGTGTCTTGGCGGGCTATTTGGACATCCTGCCTCTTGAGGCTGGCAAGTGAAAGAAGGGGCCTTAGGGATGTACGCTGGGCAAACCTACTCCACACAAACCCATCTCTTCCTCTTCCTTCATGTTCTTAAAGTTAAAAAAAAAATATTCAAAGCAAGAGTGCTGCTATTTTTGAGAATCTCTAGTCTCTCAGCTGCTGCAACTCCAGGCTGTTTAGTCACAAGTTTTATTCTGATTAACAAGATGTCAGCTTCCATCTCCAAAGTGATTTTGGTGTTTACTTTTCTTTCAAGGCCCTAAACAAATTAATTTCTGTGCCTGATGCAGCCTGTTCCTTTGCCTCAGGTCCTCTCAAATATTCTACAGCTTTGCTTAAACATGCAGTGTTTAAGCTAAAATAAGTTAATGTTTTGTTAGGTACTTGAGATAAAAAGTGGTGAGTCTGGATGATGCATGCACCTTTACTTTGACCCACCATGGATTAATTTACCCAACTCCCCCCCCGAAAATTAAACCAGGTTTGAAGCTAGCCAGCCCACAAGTAAGTTCTCAGTACTGCTAGGTGCACTTTCCATCCTTACATGCAGAATGCGAGTCCCCACTGTTTGCATTTTGTGTTATTTCTAACAAAAGTGCAAAGCAGCTGCCAGCTGAGACCAGTGGGGTTTTACATCTCTTTGCCCAGGTGGGAAAAAACAACACAATTTATGGAAAAACAGGAAGCCACAGCATAACATTGCTTGGGACTGCAAAGCATCTGCCCTGTCCCTGTGCACGGGACTGCTGCATGTCAGGCATGGGTGCTGAGGAGTGGGGGGACACTGCTCTCAGATGCAAAGTGAATGAGGACCGGAACGCGGGGACTAACCCTGCAGGTGACAAAACGAAAGTGTGGTAGTTAAAAGGGCTTCACTGGATTACAGAAAGCTACAGAGCTGGTGTAAGAGCTGTACACAAGGCTCCTGCGAAGAGCTAGAGGCAGCACTGGGGTCAGGGTGCTGCTCCCAGTGTGAGCAGCCGACCGGGGCTACGGCAGAGCGCTCTGCCTCACCTCCTCAGCCCTGGACAATGTTTTGGAGTGGGGTCAGCCACCAGAGACTCAAAAATCCTGGGAATGGTTCAGGGAGCCTCTCTCCTGGTTGGGCATTTCAGGCTGTGCCGTACGTACGCTCCCTGCAAGGGAGCCAGGGCACCTCTCGCCCCGGCGGGGGGCACAGAACGGAGCACACTAAGGATTTTGGAGGTGACAGCTGAAAGGTCACCGCGGGGACCGGTCACTCACCACCTCCTGCCCTCCAGCCTCCGGGCACCAGCCGTCTCCTCTGTCCTGGTGCTCCCCAAGCACCTCCACAGTCAGCTGCTCGCAGGTGCACCCAAAGGGCTTCAGAGACAAAGGTTCCCCTGAACCCGTCGCACCGTGGGGTACAACACCACAGCGGGAGCATGGGCGAATGCAGCAGCAACAACCAGCAAACGAACACAGGTAGGCGCAAGGCAGCTCCTAGGAAGGGACGGGTGGGAGGTTAAACCGACTTACATCAAGCTGAGCCACGCTGCTTTACACTGTGAAAGGCTGGCATAACCGCCCGGGCTGCATTCGCACACATGCCGCCCTCTCCCTGCCTCTGAAATTCTTCATAAGCAGCTGGGACTTCCTGGGATGAGAGTGAGAGGCTGCAGGGGACGCAGGGGAAATGACGCCGGCAGGCAGGGGCTGGCAGGAGTCGAGCTACAACACTCTGATGGGGAAAATTATATCGGGGAACGAGAGACCTTGGGAGTCTTTCTAAAGCACCAGAGTGAAGGAGGAGAGGGCTTTTGGGGGCAGGTCTCTTCCTCCTAGATGCTTAGAGCCAGAGCTTCCAGAGGATTTTGGCTGCCTGGGAAAATATTCCAGCATATTATTCAGATGGAGGCTCATGCTGGCATAATTGTAGCGGGATAATTTTTGTGGTATGGCTATTAATTACTTTGACATAGCAATGGCTGGGAATCTCCCTTTGAGTGAAGCCTTCAGTCATTTTGAAAAATGAATTTTTAAGTCAGTCAGACACTCTCAAAAATTTCACCCTGCAGGCTTAATATTATTAGAGAAGAGAATGGATCACAGGTAAAGAATGTGAAGGCACCAGCATTAGGTTCATCAGAGGATAATGGCCAACTGTCCACGATACGACCTAAAGCAGGCTCCTGCAGCATCATCTGACCCCTGGGCTGTGGACTGGCGTGGAGACAAATAGCAGCCTCAGAGGGGGATTTCAGTGCATGGATGCAGGAGCTGAACTCCCTGTCTGTTGTGTGAGATGTGACAACTGCTCAAGTGAGGTGTAGAGACAAAATTGTCTGCTCTTGGCTTCCCTCTTGCTTTTGTGACAAGGCTTTACCTGCACCGGTGAATCAGGCCGTGAGGCTCTCTTGAGTAATTACTGTCTCCCTTTCACAGCAGGAAAAAGTGAGCCACAGGGAAAGGAAGCGGCTGACATCTGCTGTGCCAAAGGTTCCCGAATCCTAACCCCACATCTGGCCACTGGGTTCACAGCGTCCCTGCCATGACTAAGCGGGAGGGAATGTGAATGCAGGCAGATGCAAACTGTTTGTTTTCTAAACTTCTGTTTAACTCAAACACTGAAACAAACAGCTGGAAGGGAAGCTTGTGTTTGCTTCCGTAAGAATGTACATGTCCTGGCACGTCCTGAGCCATCTAATAGCTCAATGCCATAATGCCATTTTCTCCTGTCCCTCCTGCTGCCCTTGCTATGCTTTCTTTGCCCCCTCCTCTGCCAGCCTGGCACCTTCCCTGGTTGTTGTTTGCCCCTGAGCAGAGCTCACTTGACAAGCTTAATTAGCAAAAAGCCAACCTGGCAGAAAAGTGGACAGTTTTCTGTAAGGTCTGTGAGTTGAACTGGCTCAGGGCAGCGTGGGTGTGAGTGCTAAAGGCAGTGCAAGGAAACAGAGATCTGGGTAGGGACCAGAGCAGAGAGGAGTGGGGAGAAGAAAGGATGGACAACAGCATGAGCTGCCACCTTCTTTGGCAGGGTTTGGCCTTTATATTTGTTCAACAGTAACATGTAACTTCCCCTTAATATCCTCTTGAAATTCAGCAGAAATTGGTGGATAATATGCATGCGGCCACTGAGGAAAAGGATACTATCTGATCTTCTTGGAGCTTGAACTGTAAAACTCAAGGAAAATTAGGACCCTCTCTTTCTTCAGGTCATTTAAATTTAACAAGTGCATCTAGACATGAACAATTCTTCTTAATTATGTGGGGTTTTTGTTTTGTTTGTTTGTTTGTTTGTTTGTTTGTTTGTTTTAAATCTAGCTATTGCACTGGGCTGGTGAGTGTCTACAACACTGTCCCCTGGCAGGTGGGATCGTAGCTCCTCTGGTACAGGTCCTGTGCCTATGGCTACAGGAGGATGCTAAGACCCATGATGTTCCTAGAAAGCCACAGATATGCTTATTTTACTATAGCAGTGATCACTGGTGTATACAAGCTAAAATTGGCTGCACTTAGCCACTTAGAACTGCCTCTTGTATACTAATGAAATTATAATGAATGCCTTTGAACCATCCTTTATGAATTTTTTAAAAAATGATGTTGCCCAGTGTCCTCCAATGAGTCAGCCAAATGAAAATAACCATTAGTGAATCAGCCTGCTTTTTTCAGGTACCACAAAATTACTGTTGGATATATCCTCGTAACACACCAGTGTTACTATTCCTGCTGCAAGGAAACAAATGCTGTATTTTCCAGTGGTCTTAGTTCTGTGAGCTGTTGTTAGGGAAATGGAATGGGATTTTCAAAATATTCCACTTTAGAAATGTCACATAGGTTAGTTCTTAAGGAAAAAAGTGGTAAAAGCTGCAATTTAAATTATTTTCATTCTCTTATTGTTAGCTAGCCTTAAATGCTGACACTAGTTGTATCCACCCTTTTGGATCTGAGGCATCCAGCGAGATGTTCACCAGATTTTCTCTGCCGATCTGGACAATGTGCCCCCGGTCCCTAAGCACAGGTGATGTCTGCGACCTCAGTTACTGCTCCGTGATTTGAAGGATGGGAATTGGGTGTGCATCGGAGTTTTGTGCTGGCATGGGTGTCTGAGAGGAGGACCTGGCGGTCAGGCCTGGGCTACATACCATCCCTCCTCCTGCATAGGGCACAGCCACACAGTGAGGCAGATGAAGCTGATTTTAACCATTTAGGAGCTAAGGAAAGGATTTAATGCCACCTGAGAGGAGGTGGGGCCCTCACAAGGAAAGACACAGCCTCCTTTTTGTCACATGCTGGGTCCAGACAGCTGAGGGGATGCTCTGCTCAGGGCTCCGCACTGCTTGAACCGCGAGGGGATAAAACTGAAACAATGTGATGTCAAGGCATGGCAGCTATAATTTTTTTACCCTTCTGTGTTTTCACAGTGGTGACACCTGCCTGAATCAGGGCCTGAAGCTGTCCTTGGCAGGCCCGGCTTTGCTCCCTGTTCTTCCTGAGGGACAGAGGCTGCCACCCCTCAGTGCCACAGGCTGTGAGACTGAGTTGCTGTATGTAGAATTACATTAAATGGAATAATTACAGAAGGCTTGATCATGGTCATAAATGTTAATAAAGAGGTAATTTTTTTTTTTTTGACAAAAAGAATCCGTTCTGGACTCCAAAGTCCTGCTGTCCTGCCACAGCAGCTCTTCACCCTCGCGAGCACAGTTCTGAGGCTAGAATTGCGGCGGCCCCTTTAAGGCGCTCACCATTTTACGCTCTGCCCTGCACCAAGATGGCGCCCCCGCCCTCACTTTCCCCTCCCCGCCTCTCATTATCCCCCGCCGCCATAAACAGCGCCCGCCCGCCCACCTACCCCGGTCGACCGCGCCCTGCACAAAGATGGCAGCGTGCCCTTCTCGTTGCTCGTCATGCCCGCTCTCAAGATGGCGGCGTCCTCCTTCTCTCCTCGCTAGCCGGCCGTGGCGGCGGGACGGGCTGATGGGCGCCATGCCGGGTGGGTGAGG
>VZTL01039612.1:0-15862 GCA_013400535.1 Scopus umbretta
AGTGAAGGGCTACAAAGATGACTATGGGTCTGGAGCATCTCTCCCTTGAGGAAAGGCTGAGAGAGCTGGGACTGTTCAGCCTGGAGCAGAGAGGGCTCAGGGGGATCTTATCAATGTGTAGAAATTTCTGAAGGGAGGGTGCAAAGAGGACAAAGCCAGGCTCTTTTCAGTGGAGCCCAGTGACAGGACCAGAGGCAGTGGGTACAACTGAAACAGGAGGTTCCCTCTGAACATCAGGAAACACTTTTTCTCTGCGAGAGTGACCAAGCCCTGGCACAGGTTGCCCAGAGAGGTTGTGGAGTCTCCATCCTTGGAGATATTCAGAAGCCGTCTGGAATGTGGTCCTGGGCAGTTGGCTCTAGGTGTCTCTGCAGGGAGTTTGGACCAGATGACATCCAGGTGTCCCTTCCAACCTCAACCATACTGTGACACTCTGATTTCTCAGTAAGGATGGAGAATGTGGATTTTTGCAATCAACAGTATGTCTTCAAGGAAGGACTGTCACATATAATATCTTGATGTTGTTTGAAGTGTGGCATCTTTCTAGAGCTTTGCAAGCAAAGAGCTCAGTCAGAAGGCCTTGGCAGAGTTGAGTGGATCTTGTTTTTGACTGTTTTGAAGAAAGGTGGTCTTTAACAGGGAGGAGATGGTGCAAATAACTCAACTTATTTGCTGTGACCCTCACGTCTCTGGTTGTAATTCCATCCTGCTCTGATGGCTAGAAGGAAGAGCTGTTACGGGAAGGCTGTTAAGAAAATTATCTATACCAGCAGTGATTTGTGTTTCCAGCTAAAAACCAGAACAGCTAATGCTGTCTGTTCCCTATATGACAGATACTAGCATTTATGTTCCTAATATGCTATGAACTTGAATAAAGATCATCTGAAGTGATCTAGACTTCCTGTTCTTTCAAATATAAAATACTTTGGAAACCAAATTTAGTCTCCTATTTGAAAAACAAACACACAAACCAAAAAAAACCCTAATGTCCCTATAATTTAAAGTTACAGATATAATAATTAGGTTTCTCAGTAGTTTTCGAATAAATAGTTTACATAAAAGATGACCCCTGTTTAAAACAAATAAGTGACTTGAGTCAGGGCTGATCTAAGAGTTCCCAATGACTCCTGCAAGACCCCCCCCCGCCCCAGTCAATGGTGGGTAAGTGTGTTTTGTGGTGTGTTTTTGTTTTTTGTTTTTTTTTAAATGCTCATCATGTGAGGTGATGTGCCTGCAGACTGTGCTGTCATGACTGAATAGCTGCCTCTGGTAAAGAACTTATTTCAAGAGTGTGGTGAGCGTACTTTGAATCACACAGTGGGGAAGACTTAGCTTTTATGGGTCAGGTTATGTGGCTCACAGCTCACTAGCAACTCTGAGAGGACCCTCACAAAACAGTGCAGGAGAGGCTGAGACATGTTTATTGTTCGGAAGTTCTGCATGTAGTACGGGAATTTATTGGGGAATTTTGTCTTCCTTTGATCAAAACTCATGTCAGTGTTACAAAGATTCCTATTCAAGACAAGGCTTTTAAGAATTGAAATGGAGCTATTTTAAGTTCTATGGAGTGACAATGATTTGGAAATACTAAGTTTGGTTTACGTGAGTTTTTGTATGTATGCAAACTAAAAAGGGGAAAACAACAGCTTAGGGTAGTATCAATTTCAAATGTGCCCTGTCTGTTTTTTGGTTTCTTTTCCTATATTTGTTTTTTCAGAGGATGAAAAGATTCTGAATCTGACCAAAGTTGAAAATCTGCTTAGGCAAACTAATTTTTTTTAAAAAGTTTTTGCTTTTTCTGTATTGTTTCTTGAAAGAACTGAGTTCTGACTTACCTGTTCAAAGCAACAAGATGACTCCCAGTGGCTTGAACAGTGCAGAATCTAGCATAGAGTGTTTGGCTGACATCTATGAACAGCTGAGCCCTGCTCCTGAAGTGAGTGCCTGGACTGACTTTCCTGGGACTTGAGATTTTGGGACAGCAGAGGGTCACTTTGCGTGTGTATGTGAGTGTTCCAGTTTATACTTTGCATTAAAGACAGACAGAAAACTGCCATCTTAGCATATGCCTGTGTAGTACAGGGGAGAAGCTAACTTGGCTGAATACCAGTGGAGGTAATGAAGGAAAATTGCAGTGGGGCTCAAATTAGCTGTCTGTTTTTCCCAAGACTATTCCACAAGCTGAAAAGTGAACTAGTTGCACTGAATTGACACAGGTTATGTTGTCTTTGCTGCTCTTGCAACCTTATCTTATTTAAGTGTGGTCAGGAGAAGACAACAGCTCTCTGGCACAAATTTGCTAGGGTGGCTGAAGCAGATGTAATATTCCCTCCCAGCAGAGCTAGCCAAAGCAGGCTAGAGCTTTGTTGCTTGCATTTAAATTATGGTCATAACAACTTGTCTTTTCAGTGATGTAGTTAAACCCTTTGAGAAGGGTTAAGGAGAAAGTGCTAACTAATATTCTGCAGCTCTGAATGTTTGGCTTTTCTGTACCTTTGTGTTTTAGGGTTGTGTGTCTGTTCTTGTTAATATCTTTACTTTGTCTTTGAGTATAGTAAAGATGTTGGGGATTTCTTGTTCTCCCTGTGTATCTTAAAAGTATTACTGAGCACACACAACATGCTGTCACAGTGAACACAGGGTTCTCTATTACTGTGCTTAGCTATAGAGAGGATTATATTAAACTCTGTAACCTTGCTGAAGCCCCTTTGTACATTGCTGCTATATTGATAATCTTCACATGATTCAACTGCACTTGAAAACCTTTTATTCACAGCATTAACGCTTTCCACCCCAGTGAAGATGAGAATCTTTGATATCAGGAGATGAGCTCTTTGATGTGCAGATAACTTTTTTTTTTTTAATTAGTGTGGTCCTGCAGATGTTGCCTTGGACATTTCTTCACCTGGGCATATACAGGGAATACTCATCAAGTCTAACCATTCAAAAATGGGTAAAACAATTTGTTGATGAATGAATTAGTGGTTAACTAAGGGACTGTTATGCTGTTTGATTGCTTACAAAATAGTGAATGCTTTAGAACAATACTTGTGTTCTAAAAGAAATCCACAATAACGTTTCAAAGTAATTGAGAAAAACATTTCCTAGTGTTCCACATCTAAAAATTAACAGTATTATGTATGTATCAGTAGAACTGAAGGAGCAATATAAGATGCGTTGACATTTTGTATCTGTGATAAATGCAGACCTATTAATGAACAGCTTTCCTCTAAAATGTAAAATTAAATGCTTAGAAAATCATTGGAACTTACTGCCCGATATTCAGTATTGCACATTGTAGAATCACAATTTTGGTAACACTGGCTTTGCCTCTCTTTAAAGGAAATCCAGCCAGTAATCCTTTTGCCTACGATTTTATTTTATGTTAGTTCTTTTCCAAATACTTGCTGTTTCTTGTAATTTAATAAGTGCTTCAGGTAGATTGCTGGCCCATTTCTCCATATATTTAACACCTTCATCAAGCAACCAGTGGAAAATTCTTCTAAGTGTTTGTATGACAGCTTTCACTTGCATCTCATGATTATGGCATCTCTTTGGTCTGTATCATTGCAAGTCTCAGTGCGTCCACAGTCATCTGAGAGAGTCAGAAGGACAGGACAGGACAGGCTGATCATAACATGTTCCAGGTCTCTCTTCTGCCACATAGTGCATGGGGGAAAGGTCACTGCAAGAAGAATGTGATGAAAGTAGTGGTATAATAGAGGAGGGAGAGCTGGCTGTGCTTGAAGGTCACTTCATTTCTTTTTTTTTTTTTTTTTTTTTTTTTTTTTTTTTTTCTTACTGAGTTCAACTTTTCAGCAGTTGCTGTCTGTCCACTTAACTATTTGAAGGATTTCCACATTTCTTCCTGCAGCTCCGTGAGTTTTAAAATAGACTTGTTTTTATCCTCTTGTCTCTGCCAAGTCTGTTGGTGGTATCGTGGGAACTTTTACTGCTCTCCAATAAAGGGTGGGAATTTTCAGGCTAGTACTGCTTTGGCCTTTGTGCAACTTTCGCCTTCAAGTAGAAAAAAGTAAAAGAGTATATGGGAATTATACCTAGATACTGAGTTGTCTTTGTCACTCCTATGTGCTACTTCCTTCTAAAAGTCCAGAAGATGAACTCCTAAAGAATGAATGTATTTAAATTTTCAAGGAATGGCTGTGATGAAGGCCAACAGCATCCTGGCTTGTATCAGGAATAGTGTGGCCAGCAGGAGTAGGGAAGTGATCGTGCCCCTGTACTCGGCACTGGTGAGGCCGCACCTCAACTATTGTGTTCAGTTTTGGGCCCCTCACTACAAGAAGGACATTGAGGTGCTGGAGCATGTCCAGAGAAGGGCAACGAAGCTGGTGAAGGGTCTGGAGAACAAGTCTTATGAGGAGCAGCTGAGGGAACTGGGGTTGTTTAGTCTGGAGAAGAGGAGGCTGAGGGGAGACCTTATCGCTCTCTACAGCTGCCTGAAAGGAGGGTGTAGTGAGGGGGGTGTTGGTCTCTTCACCCAAGTAACTAGCGATAAGACAAGAGAAAATGGCCTCAAGTTGCACCAGGGGAGGTTTAGATTGGATATTAGGAAAAATTTCTTTCCTGAAGGAGTGGTGAGGCATTGGAACAGGCTGCCCAGGGAAGTGGTGGANCTATACCAGCTACTAGGAAGAAAATGAACTCTATCCCAGCTGAAACCAACAATCAAGCAATGAGAGTTAACTTTTCTGATTATATATCCTGACATACATATTACTGTTTCCGTATTGCTGTGGAAAAGACGACTGTATTAAAACCTGAGACTTCCAGTTCTCTTTTTTCTGTGCTACATGCTGTTTATAGTGTTACATTTAAATCTGAAGAATTTAGTGAAGAGCATATATCTACCAAATTCCTCTGTATTAGTTTCAGACAAAGAGCTGCATTTCTTGAATTGTACTTCTTTAATGAAATAGCTGCCAAGCTATGTATTACAGCATGTGTTTAAAAAAAAAAAAAAAAAAAGTTAGGAACAATGACTTAAAATTTGAATAGTGTATGTTTTCCATTTTTGCTCATTGTGGGGTCAGTAGCAATGGTTGATTTACTTTTTGGTTTATGTCAAAATGTAATCGAATGCTTTTAATTGTGCAGTTGATAGACTTACTTGTAGAAGATACATGAGGAAACAAAAAAAAACCCCAAACAAATAGTCAAAAATGTAATTGCTTGTGAGAATATTAAAAAATCATAAGAGCTAGATTTCGTAGCTGTTGATAGTATAATTATTTAATTACTGACAACTTGCATCATCTGTACTAATGCACACTTCAGTAATGTGAGAAAATATTGCTGCTGCTCTGCTTGCATTATAACATTTAAAAGGATCTGTCACACTCTCCCTACTCTTTTCTGTGTTTTAGTGAATATCCCAAATGATGTCTGAGGAGTGAAACTCAGCTTTAGTCTTCAGATCACTAAAAGGAAAAAACTAGTTTTTTAAAGTGGTTAACTGTTCTTAAAATATTTGTATCTTCAAAGAGCTTTATGTAATTTCCTGAATAGGTTTAATAATGAGTAAGGATCATTTAGTTTAAGGTATTTTCTGTTGATATTATTTAACTTGGGAAGGTGACCCTGGGCTAAATTGCAATGTGTGATTTGAATGCCCATGGGCTGCCCTTCATTTGTTTGATTGGGGAAGATTACCTGGATTTCTAATATACTTTAATTACTCTGCTTATATAAATTGTCACATTAGAAGCTTCTTAACCGTTGAGTCTGTTCTGTCAATGATCCACTAACAATAGGAATACACTAGGCTCTTCCACTGAGATTTGAAGACTTATACCATCAGTGAAAGAATTGGAATGGCTCTGTTTAAACCTACTGTATTTACAGTAGGAAAGAGTATGTGATCTGCTTTTACTCAGGCAGTGATTGATGTGTGGTAAATTGAAAGGATCTGTTGCCTTTTCTATTTTGTCAATAGGCATTTTTTTTCAATTAAGGGAACATAATGCAAAATATGTTTTAGGATGTTTAAGGGAAATGTTTTCCTGATGTGCATGTGGAAAAACCTGAAAACAGTATGGTTAGGATTTTTGGGTGGAGGAAGATGGAGTGTCTTCTAGCAATGATTAGCTAAGGTTTTACAGAGAAGCTGTCCTAATTGAAATGCTGCCCTAATGTCTTTGTGTCTCTTGCAGCCTAAGCTAGATGCCCTGGTGTTTTTATTTATCTCTCTCTATATACATATCTCGCTCTCTCCATACACACACATATAAACAAGTCCTTTAAATTATGGTCTGAAGCACCTCAGTCCTAGAGTGTTATGGTGATTTAGGCCTGTCATCGTTTAACCCCAGTCAGCAATTAAGCACCACGCAGCCGCTCGCTCACTCTTCCCCCTTCAGTGGGACGGGAGAGAGAATCGGGGGGGGGAAGTAAAACCCATGGGTTGAGATAAAAACAGTTTAATAGGACAGCAGAGGAAGAGAAAAATATTAATAATGATGAAAGAATACACAAAAGAAGTGATGCACAATGCAATGGCTCATTGCCTGCTGACCGATCCCCAGCCAGTCCCTGAGCAGTGATTGCTGCCCCCCAGCCAGCTCCCCCCAGTTTCTATACTGAGCATGATGCCATATGGTATGGAATAGCCCTTTAGCCAGTTTGGGTCAGCTGTCCTGGCTGTGCCCCCTCCCAGCTTCTTGTGCACCTGGCAGAGCATGGGAAGGTGGAAAGTCCTTGGCTAGTATAAACACTGCTTAGCAACAACTGAACCATCAGTGTGTTATCAGCATTGTTCTCATCCTAAATCCAAAAGACAGCACTATGCCAGCTACTAGGAAGAAAATTAACTCTATCCCAGCTGAAACCAGGACAAGGCCTCTTTTGATCTTTTATTCCTGAGCACTAGGGCCATCTGCCTGCCTACCACCACTATTCAGATGAGCTAGGATGATACCAGAACTTGGAAGACTCCTGCTCTTAAATGGTGGGGGGTCTTCCAAGATACAGTGGTCTGATGGCCTACAGTAACTGGTCCAGCTGAGCAGCAACTTGTTTGGCATGTATAGCATGCGCGTCTTAAAAAACAAACCACTCTTGCTTTCTATGTAGGACTTTGTCTACTGCTGCCCTCCAGAAAATAGGAAGGATTGAATCCAGTGTGTGTCTGGTGGGTCCAGGGACATATGGTTCAATGTCATGAAGAACAGAAATCTGTGTGCTTGGAACCATTGTAGAGTCCCACTGCTGAAGATGCGTACTTTATGTTTGCTTTGGGTGGGGTTTTTTAGATTTTGTTTGTTTGTTTTTTAAATAACAGCCAACAGAGAGTCTGAACAATTAAATATCTGTTACCTGGTGGTTAGGACGTAATACAGGGAGGGAAGAGTGCCATGAGCTCCAGTGCTTGTCCTGGGATTTCACATTTTTATCCAGTGACTGACTTAATGTAAAACTCACAGTCCAAGAGCAGAGCTTGATCCTAAAACCAGTCTATCAAAACTGGACCTCAGTGCCCGTCACCCTGAGGCTGTGGCTCATTGGTTGTTATATAAAAAAAAAAAAAAGTGTATCTGAGGTTTTAAAATGAAGGTAGCTACTGCTGCACTTTATGCAGCCTGATTTTCTTGGTGTGAGTTAGTCATGATTAGCTTTCTGGGCCCCAGTAGACTGAGATTGCGGGTTAGATGCCTAGCTGAAGGCATTTGTGTAGCTGAATTGCAGGCACCTAGGGGACTTCCCAGTCAAAAGAGAGTCATCTGACTAAGTGAGCAGTTTGGGAATTACGATTTAGGAGTCTGAGATCTGTTTGTGCTCTGCTTTTTAACCATTCCATCCTTTTATCCCTTTGGTTCTCATCCAACATCTAAGACATCTCACTTTGTGTATGCTTCACGTTGTTGTGCCTGATGAAGCCATGTTGTAACACTGACATCTATGATGTTGTGCAAGTCTGTGCTATGAAAAACTTAAGCACAAATGGATGAATTAAAGCATTTGATAAAAATCCTGGAAGTTAAGAGTTTTGAAAAGCATCTCTCTTTCCCTTGTTACCCTTCCCTACCTCATCACACCAATCAGTGATCATCATACGCATACATAACCAGGCATATTATTCGGAGATCCTTTTTGCAGTAAACATTTAAACATGCAGTTTATTGTGGATTATTAAAGCAAATTAAACTGAAGGAAGAACACTGAAACGCAAATTAATAAATACTGAACTGATGGGGGCGTGTTAATATTTGATAATATTCTATCATGATTTTTTCCAGTTCTGTTTGTACAGTCAGCAGTACAGCTCTGTGGTGTTGGTGATGCTATCGCTGTGGCTCACACAGTGCTGACGCTTTCATTATAAACTGTGGGATTTTTTTCAAATGTTTCCTTTAATGAATGGGAAAAATTATTTTTTGGCCTGAAGTTTCTCATGTTGCTTATCTTTCTGAAATCTGTTTTGTAGTCCCATAAAGGTGGGTTAAAATTCTGTGCTCTTTTGGGGGTTTTTTTGAGCTGTCAAAGAGTGAAAAGGCTGTTGCTCAAACATGGAGAAACTTTGTAGGTACTTTGTACATGTATTGCAGATATGGAAATAAATTAAGTTGAGAGATTCTGATTTGAGGTGGGATTACTTCTTCTGTCTGGTTGCTGCTGCAGTCATACCAGTCTCAATATACTGGGTGCTATATAAAGGGATATAAAAAAGAAATTGTGTCCCAAAGAGCTTAGAAAAAGATTTAAGAGTACTTTGTTGCTTGAATCAGACTTGGGTTGAATTTAGCCACCTTCTTTTATGCATGTTTCACAGAAACAGCCTGAATGTGGAAGTGTCTAAAAGTCTGTAGGTGACTCCATTTTAACCACTGAAGTTCCCTAAGTACCTAAACTTGTGTGCTCAGAGACACTAAGTCTGTTTTCACAGGCCTTAGCTGTTTAGCATCCAGCTTAGGCACTTTGAGGCCATAAACCAGATGTTTTAGCACTTAAAATTCTTGTAAGCATGCTGTCAGTGCACCTACTAAACACACCAGTAATGAACGAGTTCAGTGCAGAGCTCTGCAACCTGGCCTACTTCCATTCAAAACTATGGCCAAGAGAAAGAAGATTCACCTTTTCACACATTAGGTCAAGTGGTCACATCATTCACCAGTCATGAGGGACACAAAAGCCTTTACCATGAGATGCCAGAAACCCACATCTACGACTTTCCACCAGTCTCTAAGCATGGTTAGTTTGGGCACGTTTTTCTTGGAGGAGCTGAGCCATTGTGGGGCTGTGCAGCTAGTATGTCACTTCTGTGGATCGAGATCCATTTAGTTTTCATGAATCTGCGTGTATAAGAGAGGTAGAATCATAAAGTTTGTTACTTGTACCCGGGCACAGCTCTGTGATACTACGTGAAAGCAGACTTGAACCCAGATGCAATGATTTTGTCCTTGCCTTTGTGAATGCCAGTATTATAGTCCATACTTAAACTGGCTTTTTTTTTTAATGTTTTGAAAAATACTGTATAAAAGTAATTAGCTCACTCTAAAAATGTGTTCTCCTTCACACTTTGTATTATATTTTATGGTAGTGTAACAGGTTATGGCTTCAGAAATGTACGTGTATTTAGTGTAAACTGCATATTTGAAGCACAGACATAAAAATAAGTAAATGCTTATGAACAAATTACAAAGTAGAAGTTGAGCAGTGAATTTGTCAACATGAGAATTGGTATCCGTGTGGATTAATGAAGTAAGTGCTATAGTTGCTATTTTCTATAACTATGATGTAACTAAATGTCATAGTAGTCAACTACTTGAATACCCATACTGGATTGTTTTCAAAGGCATATCAAGGGCACACAAAGATCTTTTTCAGCTTAATCTTCAATAGGACTAGTTACTGGAAATGTGTGTGGCTTCTGCCGAAACCTTGCTTCCAGTTGTGGTCACCGTAAGAAGCAATGATTCTGGTGGAATGAAAAGAAGAAATTAGTAGAGGTGTTAAAGAAGTATTGATGTTTTATGGCATTTGAAGAAAGTGACATTGGATCAGTAATTTTTAACTAAATTGTGAAATGCTGCTTGGTAAATGTTGTTTGGTCACTGAAGCTGAGTAGACTGCTCTCTAGCAGAGATGTCAGAGTTTTGCACCTGTAGCAGTAGCACAAATTTTGAGTGTATCACTGCAGTGAGATTTTTATACAACCACAGAAAATATGACTGGAAAGATTTCTACAGGAAAGCCCAATGTTTTGCCATACAATAGTGCTATGTAATTTATTTGTATTGGCAAGTAAGAGGGGAAGGGAAGCTGAAACACCTTTCCATATGAAATGGACTATTGTCAAAACTGGCACTTTCATTTTGGATTTTATTTTAATGCCATCTTTATTGTGTAACTTGTTGCTGATCTTTTCAGCAGAAACAAATGTGCTTTTCATTGTATTAATGGGGCAGTTGATTTCTGAGAGACCCTAAGATGGAGGTGTTCAAAAAATGTGTAGATGCGGTGCTTCAGGACATGCTTTAACCGTCATGGTGTTGTTGGGTTGACGGTTGGACTAGATGGTCTCAGAGGTCTTTTCCAACCTTAATGAGTCTATGAATCTATGGTAACTTCCTTGTTGTGCACATTTCCGAGTAGCTGACATCACCTCTGTGTTTGGGGCTTGTTGAGAGGAAGTGAAGCTCTTCTGTCTTCTCCACTGAAATCAAAACTCTCGCTTAATTACTCCTCTTTAATTTCTTTATGCTGAAATCTTCATAGCTATCCCATGGCTGAAAAAGCCTCAGCTTTCCCCCAACCATTTCTGTTGCTGTTACCACCTCTGTGGTAACATTAAAATAGGACCAAGGCACAGTGTATTTTCTGCCAAAATATCAAAATGAGAAACTGTGTTGATAATCTTAAAGTGATGCAAAAAGAGGGAGAATGTTTGGAAAGGAAATCTCCAAGTTCAGGTATTGTTTAAGTCCATTGATCTGCTGAGAGCACAAAGCCCCTGCTACCTGTCTCTGAATCCAAGTGTTATGATGCTTTATTCCATTTTACTTGGCCTGACTTTTCCTTGAAAGAACTGATCTTAGTAGTTGAAATTCTCAGCATCAAAGCCATTTATCATTTTAGAAATACTCATCTATCTCTACCCAGTCTCCCTAGATTTATCCAAGGGTGTTGGTCCTGCAGGTGATGTTTTTTAATTATTTATTTGTTTCCGCATCAAAAGGTCATTCAGGTCCTTTAAAAAGACTTTTCTGAGCTTGATTTTGACTGTACTGGGTGGCTGTGTTCTTGGGTGCTATGGCTGGCCTGGCATGGTCTGGGAGCAGAGGAACTGGAAGTACTGCCGTGGAGAAACCAGTACCTGTATTTATAGTCTGAGGGGCCCTGAGGGTGGTAGCGTGTGTCCCTGGCAATGCTGATAGGAAGAGAGAGGTCTTCTCTCATGCTAGGAAGTTCTGAACCCTTATAGATCAAATTAAATGACATCGTATTAAGTCTGGATGCCAGTATGCAGCTAGTGCAGATTACAAACTAGTAGTGGCCTGAGTTTCTATTATATAGGCAAGCTTCCACATTTTATGTGTTTTGCTTTTTCAGTTTGACCTAAACTTTCACTCCATTTTGGTGACCCAGGCTTACAAAGGCATGGTTTATGGGTTTATGTTTGCAAAAGCATGGTTCATGATTACAATATTTGCATCCAGGTAAATGGCTGTAATTCTTTACCCAGGTATAGGATGTAGAAAATAATCCCGCATGCAACTGCGGTACCTATACATCCAGCACAATCTGCATTCAGGTAGCACAGACATTCCCTTCATTTATAAACCGAGGGTTTCTTTGATCTGATGGCAAAATGAAAAAACACACCTCTTTTTACAGAAAAAGGAAATCCACAATTTAAAACAAGTAAAAACCACACCAAGTTATTACCATTGTAATGAGGCAACTGGTGGTTTCAGAGCTCTTAACACAATGGAAAATTACATGCATATAGTTTCAGAAATTGAGTGATGTTTGATGGTATGCATGTCTAGCATTTAGAAAAAATGTAGAAGCCTGAATAAAAAGTAAAATTGTATTTATCCACATTTTTATGGAATTAAAAAAATTTGCTTGTTGGTAGAAGTAGCTGGCTACATCAGCTGCAGCACATACTGATGCCCTATTGATTCTAAGCATTTACCTTATTGCAAGCATTTGTGTAGGTTACTATGAATAAACATAAATACTGATTTGTACGTGTTGCCCTTCCACTGACACAGAGATATATTACCTTACTTTGGAAGTCTGTACACCCTTCTACTTTGCATAGATGGCTAAAGGAGATGCAAGGCACCCTTCTTTGGAGAGGCAATTTAGAGGAGAGAAAAAGGTCTTTGTGCAATTTTACAGCACAGTCTGGAATTAGGCAGGGCAGAATTTGGTCCCGTAAGTTTTATTCTCTGCACTATGAGGCATCATGTTTTTCTTTCATAACAAAATAAACCCAAAAAGCCCTTTATGTTTTTACTGTTAAACTTTTTTTTAATATAATGGGCAAAAATGTATTTTTAACTTTATTCTTTAGCCCTGCTTTTACTTTTTCATTGTTTGTCCTCTAGAGCTCACTGTTTCTGCACCCTTTTCTTTGTCCTTTTTTTAATAAGGGATACTGCCAAAGAAGTATTGCTTGACTTTTTATTCTAATCTCGCTTCTATTTCAATTAATGTTGACTTGGAGAATATGCCTTGTAAATAGGAATACCAACTGGCATACTGAATATAATCCTCAGTTTCTAAGCGCTGATTGTTTTCACAGCATCCTTAAAGGGTAAGCTGTCTTACTATCCAAATATCATGGCTGGGAAACTGAGGCTAACAAAGGCTGTATGATTTCTGTGAAGCCACAGAGGGAATAAATGTTGGGTTTAGAATTCCTGGCTTCTGTTCCTGTGTTTGGACTCGCACCATCTCTCAAAGAAATACTTGATTCCTCCTAATATTACGTACTCTTCCATGTCTGTTAAGCGTAGCCATTTGAAAAGTAGCTGGTACTCAATTCTCTCTCTGCCTGTCCTATTGAAACTAATGGATGCCTGCAGGCAGGCATAAGGTATCGTTACCTTTGACAGCCAGTATGTTTTATGTTTTAAATTATGTGTTAGGCAGAATTTTTGGATACTAATTTGATGTAATGAGATGCACTTCTAATATCAACCCTAGTACGGGAAGGCCTTGCAGCCAGCCTACTCTTTATTTAAAATTATTCCATTTCAGATGTCCTAATGAGTGCTGTGAGTTGTGTAATTCTTTCGTAATTTTCCCACACTCCCAGAAGGGAACTAGGGGCTGGAGTTTTTTCTATTTTGGTTTTGGTTTATTTGAAATTAGAGTGAGCACGGAATAAAGATCTAGGCGAAGAGCTTTGTGAAACACGTGCTATTGTGAGAGTGGCAATTAAGAAAAAAAAAATTATCGTCCACAAATGTTAGTGTTAAGGCAAGTCTCAATGCCTCCGCTGTTTGCCATTATCTTATAAATATCTTGACTCTGACTTTACAGTGCTGTTTATAGAATTTAATAAAGCAAATGTAATAATGCTGCCTGTGCTTTAATGCACAATCTCAATTGAGTTGACCAGAAGATAAATAGGAACAGGAATGATAGTACGTTCCTACAGATTGTTTTTAATAAGCATGTTATTTAGTTGATCAGCCCGGTGCAGTAATGCCTTCCATCCCGCTCTACCAGACAAATTTATTAATGCTTCTCCCTCCCCCCCCCTCCTTTCTCTCAGAACATTGATTCCCTGCAGACATATCTCTATTAAACCTCTAGAAAGTCACAACTTCCAAATTAGATTAAGTAGCAGGAATGGTACTAGAAGAATCAAAGAAAATTGAGTGCGTTATTGAATTCATGCCACATTGTCTCAGGAAGAGATGGGAGTTATGTGTAGTGGTAACTTTTGTCCTTACTGTACTAACAAAGCTGTGGGCATTGCTGTCAAACCTAATTGTCTGCAGCGTATCAGGATAAAATGAATCTTTTCTCTTATCAAAACTCATACCTAGTGAGCTTTTACAAATGAGAAATAGGTTTCAGAAGGAAGCTTTACAATTGATCAAAATCATTTGCCATTATTTGGTGTACACAACCCTATCCTAAAAACCCTACTGACAAAAATTTTTAAAAAAGCATCTGGCTTTGGATTGTAAGCAGGCTTGCTTGTCATACTAGCAGTTGCAAAGTGCAGATACTCATTTTAAAGCTGCCTATTTCTCATTTTGATCTGACATATTAAAAAGCATATAATTAATGGTTGACATTAGTAATTAACATTAACTTTATGGTGCTTAATATGCCATCAATCATCCGTCAAATAACTGGTATGCGTGATGTCTTTGCATAAAGGTTTTAATTGCACAAAATGATCCTTTAGTTGTCAGGCTTTACGGTTTAAAGTAATTGTAAATGCGTTTTTAAAAGATGTGGATTTTTCATTTATTGAAGGTAAACACTGTTTTTGTTTCTCCCTAGGAGTGTGCACAAACGTGTAAGCCAGGGACTTCAACTAGGGAACGCTGCCCCAGACGCACAGATTCCATTAGTGGCTAAAGAGCACCACCTTGCTGTCGCCAGTGCTCTCTGGAGAAATTTCTTTCCCTATTTGAAGAGCCAGAGAATGTCACAGATGCCACCTTCCCCACAGCTTGCTGATACAGCTGCAGGTTAGCACAGACCCTCCTTGTGACTACTGGATTTGGTGCTATCTTCTGGGTCACAAACTTTCAAGGATTTTGTATTTTGGGATATTTCTACTTCCGTGTAGTAACTTAAATGTGAATAAATGCAAAAAGTAGATTCTATGCTAAATATTCTGACAAGAAGAAATATTGTAGTGTTGAATTACTTGATAGAATACAAGCAGATTGAGAACTCCAAAGGAGTTTGAAGCTATACAAGCCTGACTTCTTTTTCCCTGCTAGTCACAGATTATAATCAACATTGTAAATATTACACAATATAAGTGAGAATAACTTCTTTCACTGTATCTAGAATTTACATCTTTTTGTAGAATTTTATTATAACTTTGTGTTGAACTTTTCATTACGGTTGCAATTCAAACAAAATTATTTTAAAATATTTTACATTTTAAGACAATTTTTAAAAGGTTGATTACATGACTTGTTTTTTTGCTGAACATTTGTGGTCATAAAACTATTTTGCAATTTGTCTAAATTATTTATCTTGTTTTACACTGAAGGGTTTTAATCTTGAAGTACAACATTCCGTATGTACGTGAACTCCACTTGCAATGAGTCAGCATGGCAGTGTGTAGAAAAAAATCCTAGCTTGATCTTTAACATCAGTAGCTACCGTTGTATTCTGTAGTTACAATGAAATCTTGCGTCCACTTAACTAAAATTTAGAGAAGTGAAATATAAAATATTTTTTCCCATCGCGAGGTGAATTGGATAAAGTTGCAAGCTCAGAAGTACTGAGTTAGTAATGGAAAAGTTAAAAGACCCTGTGTTTGAAGCAGCTCTGCAGGAGTTAGTAGGTAACATTAATGAAGGAGGCAGCGTGCAACGGTAGTGGTCTCGCACTGCTGAAGCATGTATGGGAAACAGCAATACAAATCAAAGGAAGAGGTTGTTAATGTCAAAACTTTCATTCATTTCCTACAGTGTTGTATCTTTTTATTCTGTATTAACGCAGTGAAATAGGAAGAACAACCTATTATAAACTCTGCTTAGAAGCAGGGGAGTGCAGTTGTGACCTGCTTTATAGAGATGTGTTAGGCAGTACTACAGAGGAAGGCAAGCCCTTCCCACGCTGTATGAGCTTCTTGCCTTAGAGGTTGCAGCCCAGAGGAGAGAGCAGCTGTCACAGCTCTCCTGCTCCC
>VZTL01039615.1:0-30167 GCA_013400535.1 Scopus umbretta
CGGGAGGGTGCTGGCTTCGGGATGCCTCCCTCCTTGGTGGGTCTCACGAGCTGCCCGTCAACCAGGTCCGGAGGAGACAGCCGAGGGCTGGTGAAGCGGAGGAGGTGGCCCCCCCAGGAAAAAGCTGGGGGGCACGGAGCGGGTGGGGAGGGAAGAGGGGGGGGGAATGTGCGTCGTGTGTGACTTTAATTTGGTGCTGGGCAGGCAGGGCGGGCAGGTGGGCAACCCTCCAGCTTCCTTCTTCTCCTCCATCCCACCCCATCAATGGGCAGCGGCATCTCTTGGTGTCCCTCCCTCCCTTTTTCCTGCCCGGACTCGGGGCCTCTTGCCCGAAGCGGGAGTTATTTGCCCATATACCTTACAGAACCATTTTGGGGAAGGGGGAGAAGAGACCCTCACTTTAGAGGTGGTCAGAGAGTGCGGCTCACTTGCTCCAAAGGCGTTATCCAGCTGTAGAAGATGCTGACGATCCTTTTCAAGGGTGAAATTGAAAAACCCCGTGACTTCCCAAAGAGCTGCTTTTTTTTTGTAAGAACCTCCTGAGAATCATCTTTGTGGGAACTCTTGGATGAAATCCCCTTTGCTGCTGCAGAGCAGCTGGAAAGCCATCAGATTTTAGAGGTGGTTATTTGAAAAGGGAGATCACCCCCATGGAGAACGAAAGCAGGAGAGGAAAACAGGGAAGGGCTGTAGAAACTGTGATGGAAGGGATGGGGAAAAACAAGAGGGAAAGAGGAGCCAGGGGAGCCCAGGCTGGAGAGCCAGAGGTGGGATGGAGATGCCTCTCTGGAGAGCAGGAGAAGGCAACAGAATAGGGAGCACCTGAGGATAGCAAGGGCACCTCCTGGTGACACCAGGGCAGGAGGAAAACCAGTCTGGGACCCCACCAACAGCTCGTGACCAGCCCAGGAGGTGCTTTGTGGGAGCTGCTGTGCAATCCCCTGGGTGATCTTTGCCTCCAGGGAAGGCGAGCAAAGCAGAGAGGTTGCAGTGAGATCCTTCCCAGTGGGAGAAGGTGGAGAATCTGCTTTCTGCCAGGGGCTTGGGGATGTCCTCTCCTCTCCCAGTTACCAGTTTGCAGTGGTCCCAGTGCCGCGATGCCCTGGCACCTCATCGGCCCCCAACCCTGATGCTAACAGAGGGTTTGATCTCCACTATGGCCAGACAAGGCTTTCCAAGTGCTGATTTGGGCCTGGAGGGAACCGTGTCTCTTCTTGTGCCGCGAGATGCTCGGCTGGACCCCGGAGCCCCGGGGGGTACCAGCCCGGGAAGGAGAGCACGGGAGAGGGCAGCGGCGAAGGAAATGGAGGGGGCTGTTCTAACTGTGGCACGAGCTGTCCTTTTTTTGTATACAATGGTTGTAAATAAACTGCCTTGGCATTTCTTTTGTTTTCTCATGGTCTGTGCAGTGTCTTGTGTGCATTTTTGCCTTTGGGGGCGCAGCCCAGTGTCGTTTACACCAGGAAGGGGAAAGGGACTGGGGGGGAAATTAGGGTGGGAGGCAGCATGTGCATCGGGGGACAGGTCTCTTTTACCCCAATACCCCAAACAGCTCCAGCCTGGTGGGACTGCAGATTTGGGCTCCTTTGGCCCTCCAGTGCTATCAACACCTTACACCCAGCCGTACATTCCAGGCTCACCCCCTGCACCCCTGGGGCACGCAGAGGTGATGCTCTCTCACCCCAAACCCAGAGCAGGGAGCTGGACCCAAATTTCAGCCACGTGCTGGGGGATGGAGAGGAGTTGGCCGGCATGGTGAGGAAGCACAGAGGTAGCCAGACACATACCAAGGCCTACTCTGAGGCCAGACGACCCCTTGGTCTGTGCATGGAGTAGGAAAAAGCAAAACTTCATGTCCTCGGTGCCAGGAGAGGAGCCAGGGTTATCTTCCCCAGCCCTAAGGAGAAAGTGGTACCGATTCCTCTCCCATCTTTGCTCAGCCTGAGAAAGGGGATGGCACAAAAATTTAGGACCAGCCTCCCAGAGGGACCAAATGTCCATTGTTCCTGGGCCAAGGAGGTCCTCCCTGACCTGGTCCTCTCTGATCTGGGCTAAGGAGGTCCTCCCCGAACCTGAGAAGCCTTGGAATGTGGGCGTCCAACCAAGGAGCTGGTGGTCCCACGGGTGTGGGATTCGGTGCCAACACTGAGACAAACCCCAGGAGGGGATTCAGACCTCCCTGTGAACACAGCAGCTATGCTCGGGGGTTTACATCATACTCAGGTGCAACAGCGAAGGGGCCGTGTCAAAAGGGACCATGCAAAAATGGACATGGAGTCAGTGTTGAGGTGGCAGAGTCCACCATGGTCATCCAAAATGGTGGGACGTGAGTTAGCAACCCCTAAAAGCCACGTGGGAGAGGACCTGGGGAGAGCAGAAGAGCTTGTTAAACTCAAGAAGGGCGGAGAAACCACAGGCTCAAGAAGAAGGCAAGATGCATATATCTAGTACAGAAGACAGCAACAGGAGTCTTGAAGCTGACCATCAGCAGACTTGTAGGAGCTGGGTAAACCTGCAGCAAATAAAATACTGGGCTGTTAGGTATACTGTATTTGAACAAAAAAAGAATAATGACATACATTGGGACTCTCTCCTACAGCCCACAACAGCATGTGTGTTGATGGGCACGAAGGGATGCAGGAACCATGACACAACAGAAAGGGCCACCCAAGCTGGGCTGAGGATGACGAAAATAGGGAGAGACTAAAAGACCTTCCTCCAAAGAGCCTTAAAAAGCACCCAGAAGTTTTGAGGAGGGTAGCAGAGAAATGGGGAGCGGAGCCAGGAGAGCACAGCTCTCCTTGGGGACAAGCCAGTGGGTCTGGGGGAAAAAAATGGGGCGCCGGGGTAAGAAGATGATGATGGGGGCAAGCCAATGGCACCAACACTGCCAGTAGGTGGCTGGTTGGAGGAGGCTGTCCAAAGAGGATCACAGTGAGTCGAAACCAGGCAAAGTGTGATGCAGATGGTGTCAGGGTGCACATCCTAAAAACTCTCAACTCTCTCCAGGCACCTGGAGTAGAAATAAGCGACATAACCACCAGAAATAACCACCCTGCCCATAACCACAACATCTCAGATCATCCTGCTCCATGGCACGAATCCTAATGAAGATGGTCAATGCTCCAGCAAGGCTTCAGAGGCTCATTTTTCTCCCATTGCTGTCAAGTGGGAGAGATGATGATGGCTTAGGCTAAAGAGAGAGGTGAGCTGGATCTTCTTCCTGCATCCAGCTTTTTGCCCAACACAGTGGTCCACCTGAGAAAATCCCCTCCCTAAACTGATCAAGTTTTAATCTCCACCTCCAGTGTTTTCACTGTTGTGTCTTAGAATAGCTAATGTCTAACTTCCCTGTTCTTCTCCCTCCCTGGCTCTTTCTCCGCACCCCAACGTGTTTGAAGATCCAGCCCTCTGGACATGGACCAGTCACCAAGGTTTTTTTAATGACCATCACTCCAGCAGCCCTTTTTCCAGTCTCAGTTCAGATGCCTTTCCCAGCCTTGGGACTGGAGACCCGTGAGAGCATGGGCTGATGGTCTTCATAAACCTTCTCCATCTCCAGTAGATACCGAGTCCTGATTATCAGACAGGTAGGTGGAAATACTTGCATTGACCTAACACATCAGATAGAAATTGTTCTCAGACCTTCCTCTGTCTTGGGTAGCTGTGAGACAAAATGACATTAGGTCATGTAGCTGTTCCCCCAGCAAGATACACACAGAGCCAGCCACTTCTCCGCAGCAGGAATATTGCATGTCCGTGTCTGCAGGGCTGTCTGGTTAGTGCAGCAATGCACGGGACTTGGCAGGGTGTCTGCCTCGTGGCCGCACTCGATGAGGCTCTGTCAATACAATTTCTTGCCCCACATCACTTTAGACAGCACCATAATGGGGCCAGCCAAATTAACGAGGCAGGGGTTAGTTTGAGTGTGAAGGGGAAGAGCAGAAGAAGGAGCCAGGCTCGCAGTTGGGAGCCCTGTCCTGGGGACAGTCAGACGCACTTTCCTCCCCCCGAGCCAGAGGGGTCATTTGATGGGGTGTATTTGGTTTCTTGCTTAGCCACGCTGCTGTGTCTTGCCCAAAGCCTGGTACCCAGCTGTATTGGGTTTGCATGGCAAGGTTTTTGGGGGGGGGGGCCTGCAGCGGTGACTTCTGTGAGAAGGTGCTAGAAGCTTCCCCTGTGTCTGATAAAGCCAATGCCAGACAGCTCCAAGACAGATCCGCCGCTGGCCAAGGCCAAGCCCGTCAGTGACGGTGGTAGTGCCTCTGGGATAACACATTTAAGAAGGGGGAAAAAAAAAATATCCCTGCACAATTGCAGCCGGAGGAGTGAGAATATGTGAGAGGAACAGCCCAGCAGACACCAAGGTCAGTGCAGAAGGAGGGCAGGAGGTGCTCCAGGCGCCAGAGCAGAGATTCCCCTGCAGCCCGTGGTGAAGACCATGGTGAGGCAGGCTGTCCCCTCGCAGCCCATGGAGGTCCATGGTGGAGCAGATATCCACCTGCAGCCCATGGAGGACCCCACGCTGGAGCAGGTGGACCAGTGGGAAGGCTGCACTAGAGCAGGCTCCTGGCAGGACCTGTGGAGAGAGGAGCCCACTCTGGAGCAGGGGAAGAGTGTGAGGAGTCCTCCCCTGAGGAGGAAGGAGCGGCAGAGATGACGTGTGATGGACTGACCGCAGCCCCCATTCCCTGTCCCCTGCGCCGCTGGCGGGAGGAGGTGGAGAAATCGGGAGTGAAGCTGAGCCCGGGAAGGAGGGAGGGGTGGGGGGAAGGTGTTTTGAGATTTGGTTTTATTTCTCATTACCCTGCTCTGATTCGATTGGTAATAAATTAAGCTGATTTCTCCAAGTCCAGTCTGTTTTGCCCATGACGGTAACTGGTGAGTGATCTCTCCCCATCCTTACCTCAACCCACCAGCCTTTCGTTCTATTTTCTCTCCCTTGCCCAGCTGAGGAGGGGAGTGACAGAGCAGCTTTGGTGGGCGCCTGGCGTCCAGCCAGGGTCAACCCACCACACCAGCAGATGCCTGGGCCAGGACCATCACCTTCTTCCAGGGGAAGCCAGCAGGCTTGTAAGCCCCATACAGGGGGAGAGGCAGGAGAGGTATCCCCATGTCCCATCTGCTATCAGCTATGGGGCATGAGCACCCAGGAGTCCAAGTTAGCCTTCCCTTTATGCAGCAGAGCTGCTTTTGCAGATGCTGGCCCTACTTCTCTTCCCCGAGAGAAACTCAGGCATCCTCTGGCTAGATTTGGGGCTGCAGTGATGAGACTCAGGCTGCCCTTAGCCTTGCTTCATCTCACCATGCAGAACCATTTGAGATGCCCCCAGAGTGACCCACCTGGTTCCCATGGGCTTTGTGTCCTGTGGGTCCCATGTCACCTCTGCCTACCCCATGTGCCAGCCTCTGATAGCCCACGAGTCTCAAATGGCAGAAGACACCCATGCCTGGGTGAAAGAATGGAGCTCAGACCCTCGCACCTGGGCATCCTGAACCAAACACCGGAGAGGAGGTGATGGAGACCACGTTCTTGACTACATGTCAGAGTCCTCTCCTGAAGCACCATCCTGTGGGCACAGCCAGGATGTACAAGGGGAAAGCACAAGGCAAAGGTTTGATGCCTTCAAGGAACCTCCCAAGGAGGTATTTCATGGCACATGCCAGACTCTGAGGGCTGAGATATGGACAAACTTTCTGCACCTGATGCTACCTCTCCTGTTTGAAAAGTCAGATGCAGTCCCATCCCTAAATCACAGCCCAAGCAAGACCTGTGCTATGAGATGCACCTCCTGAACATCGGAGGATGCCTGGGTGTCCCACAGAGCAGACATGACAAGTGCAGCTCAGTTGCTGACCTGCACGGGGGAGACAAGTGCCCGTCTCTGCAAAGTGACACATAACAGATCAAAGCAGGTACAGAAACAGCATCCTGGAAGTGCCTCCAGGACACCAAGCAAAGAGGTGAATCTTCCTGCCATCAACTCTTTGGCTCATGCATCAACAGCAGCAACACCATGCAGGGACAGTTCTGCCTTTTGGTGTCCTTCCTCCAGGCCATAGCTTCATGCTGGCTTCATAGAAATCATCAATTTGGGCAAGGTATCAGCCATGGTACCATGGAAAGCTGGCACTGGTGAGCAAAGGGTGCAGCTGGAGCACAGGGTGTCATAACTAGCTGGGGCTTCTGCAGGGAACCAGGGGAGAGATTAAAACTGTTCAAGGGCAAGGATGCTGTGTGAACTCCAGAACAGTATGAAAAATCACGCTATTCTGTCTGCTTCTCCAGTGTGCAGACTATCTGTGCATGCAAAGCTGTTTGGACAAGGTGGAGGAGTCACGTCTGAAGCAGAACGATTCATCTTAGAGAGTGTACAAGGCACCCCGCATGCGTCCGGTATAAGCCCTGTAACTGTAGGGGAGCTTTGGGGCACTGAGTCTTGCAAAGCCACCTGTGTACAGGCAACCGTATCAGTAATGGCCTAGAAGGCCAAGATTGTGTCAATCATGACATCAGATATAGCAAATTTGAGTATGGATGCTACAGAATTGAGGCCAATAAGGGAAAGAAAAAAAGCAGTGAGGGGCAGGTTGGGCTGAGAAAAAGAGGGGCTAAGGTAGAAATAGAAAAAAAAAAAAAAAGAGGAATAAGTTATGAAACCAGGTAAGGAACACAGAAGGATGGGATCTTTTGGTGGTCGGAGGATGGATGCCTACAGACGGTGATGGCACCGACCTGGGTATCCAACTGCATGGGACGCCCTTGGACAACTCTCTAGACTCTCCATCAGGGCTGTGTCCAAATGACTTGGTGCAAGAGGGTAAAAAGGGAGACACTCGTACCGTGGTATGAAGAGCTATGAGAAGGGAAGGATGGTAAAACTAATTCAGCAGTAGTAGCATGTGATTCATAAGATTTAAGAGTGATACCTTTATCGTTGTGTTTAATAATGTGCAAAATCAGATTGTAGATTAATAATGATAATGTAATCATTAGTTAATTAGGTTGTTGCTTATTCAAGTGATTTATTAGTCTTCTAATAGGGTATTGCTTAACCAGTGGACATCACTGGTTTGAACGCCTTTTGAATGTCTGCAGGTGTTATATCTGAGACACGCATGCCACAAGGCAAGAAAGCTCTCCTCCCACCACTGGTAGCACCCAGATGTTCATGGCAAGTGATGGTCCAACAGGAGCATAGACCAGCCCATTGCAACTCCCAAACACCATCAGGTATGTCTTGGGAACACTCCCCAAGGAAGATTACCAAGGCAATCCTAGCAGAGGGAAAGATAAATAATGTTGGTTTATTCCCTTGGTGATATTAGTTTGTAGGATGCTTGGAAGATAAATTCTCTGCTTGATTTGCCCATGAAAAATAAGGTTCCAGGCAAAATATTGTCCAGAACAATGTAAAAACTACAGAAACGATCAGGGAGCCAGCAGAGCATCAAGCAGGAGACAAGTAGTTGGGAAGAATGGTGCTTTGTCTCTAATACATCTGCCTTTCCCCTTCACCGAACCCTCTTTGAACTCATCTGCACACATGAAACAGGAAAAAGGTAATCTAATTAAATATTCATCACCAAACACAATCAGGCTGCAGCTAAATCCCAGCCTCCATCTCTTGATCCTGCCAGGAGGCAAAATCAGGAAGAAAGGAGGGTCTCTCGCCGCAGCTACAAATGGAAAATTAAAAGACAGCAATAATGAATCTTCTTCACCTGGAGTAAGGCAGTAAAAAAAGATTTACAATCGTGTCTGATCATTCCTGCAGACCACTTTTAGGGTGGACAGAAAATCCATCAGAAGTTCTTTGCCAGAGAAAGGATGGAGAGGTGAAATGGAATGGAAAGTGGAAAACCTTCTGCATTTTTTATTTTTAAATCTTTTCATTTGGAGTATTATTATCACAGCTAGCTAATACCCACACGCGTAACATAATCCCTGCCAGAGAAGGCGAGGGTCACTGCAGACCCTCCTTCTCGTTTGCCCATGACACTGCCCTTAGGCAATGCATGCTGGCTCTCCTGGCTTTCCTCAGGGCCATCTCAGTGCCTTGGAGCCACCCTAGCACATCCCTGGGGTGGTGGACCTCCAGTACCACATACATATGTGGTGATATAAACAGAAAAACTCTGCCAAGGCCAGAGAGATGCTCATCTTACGGCACAAGAATTGGTCCGTCACATCCCATGTGGAAAACTAGTACAGGACTGCTGGTTCTTTGCTTCCTTTTAAAATACCGTTGGGTTGATAGCCAGAGCACTCAACATCTCCATTCAACATAAGGTCCAGCCTCAGTGTGTGGCTGACTCCCATCACCCAGTCAACTGGATTCAGTCTCAAGCCTTGTGGATGCCCAAGCCTGTCAAGGACTGCTGCTACCCGGTGAAACGGCAAGCCACATGCTTGTCTTGGCAAAGCCCTTCTCAGCAATAACCTCCTTGTTTTTAGGAGAGCTTTTACCACCCAAATACCTCTGCTGTTGGTTCAATTCTCTCAAAAACAAGCAGGCAGCAAAAGGCATGGTGGCTCGGTCCCGCCGAGATCTCCAGCATCAGTTTTTGCTCACAGCAAACTATTTCCATCCCTTTGTTCCCAACGTTCAATGTGAGGTGAAATAAATGTTCCAGGCTCCTTCATGGGGAGAGGTGAGGCCGGAAAGTGCGTGGTCGAATCATCATGACCACCTTCCTCAGGGAGTAGTAGTCTGTGTCCTTCCACGAGTACCACACGATACCATCCGGTCCCAGAATTTTGCGGTTTTTAATAGAGTATCGGCCACCCTGCGATGCAGAGAAAGAAGGATGGTCAGTCATAGGAAATGCACAGAATTGTCAAACCAATTGCTCTGAAACATTGGAGCAAAGAGCTTAATGATTATGCGGTGAAAAGAGCATGTAAAGCCCAACATTTTTCAAATGGTCCCAACGGAGCTGACATCCATCCGTCTCAGGCTGCGTGAGTCACCCGTACCACCAGTTTCCACCATGTGGTCCCAAACCCTGGCATGCAGAGATGTCTCAGTACTCGTTGTCTGGACCATAGCACTGAAAAGGTTGGACTGTCTTGGTGCCCAGCACTCACTTTGCTCCCTTCCCGGAGAGCAGAGGTTGGTCAAACCAGGAAGGATTGCTACGATGAAGGATTGCTATGATGAAGGATTGTTATGACGAAGGATTGCTATGATGACCAACAGCCTCCTCCCAGCCCTGGACCTTGTGTGCTAACGTCTGTATCCTCATCCCTCCATTTTACCTTGTAGTACACCCCGTTGAGGTTGGAGAAAAAGCACTGGTGGTACCACCAGCCTCCATGGGAAATCTCGGCACAGATGTTCCCCGAGTCAGGTGTACTGAAGCTCCTCTTGTTGTGGTACCAGGCAAAGGAATCCTCCACCGTCCCGCTGAACCCATCCACATGCAGGCGGTAATAGTTTGCCTCATCCTCAATGCTGCAAGCAACAAAGGTGGGACTGTTTAATGGGGAGTGTTCGAGTCTCCTTTCCAACCTGGATACTACATTCCTGGTGTTGACACCTAGCAATCATTGAGCTGCTCTGGCCAGGCTCCCTGCTATGATTCATCACTTCTAGAAGCCAAAGATGTTGTGTTTTTCCCTTCTGTGGGATGCGCATGATTTTGTCATGACTCAGGGCACTTGTCACAGGGCTGAACTGGGCAGACCGTGACTCTAAAACCACAATAAAGGATTGCGGCAGCTTTGGCAAGACGGTCCCTCTAATTACACAGCATTGCCTCCTCTCCACGTAACAAGCATCCCACTCTTCACCTAGACTGAGCTAATTAGTAATCTGCCCTTGGGCTAGCACAAGCTGAAGGTCACTGCCATTACCCATGACATCTGATGAGAAAAGTCAGGGCGACCATTCAGAACACACATTTGCTAGTGGAGGATGCTCCACAGCACATTCAGGCAATGGGATTTTTTTCCAGCAGTTTCAGCAGTTTTGGAGTCTACTCAAAGCCCTCAAGCTTCAAGCGTTCATAAGGTGCAATGCTCCCTTGGACATCCTCCCATGGTGGATTACTCCACAGTCACCCACAAGCATTTCCAGTAGAGACAGGGAAGGACTTAATCTGGGACAGTCTAGACAGACTTGGTCACCCCTGATTAAGAAAGGATGTGGCTGATGTGGTATGGATAAAAAAAACATCAGAGGAGGGGAAGAGCTGTAGACGCTGAAGGACGTTACACCAGGCCCAGCAAGTAAAAGCCATGAGTAAAGAGGGTAAAAATCAAAACATGACTCTAAACCAGGGAGATGCTGGAGGACCTGCCCGGCAAGCCCATGGGATTTGAAACCCTGGTTTTGACATAGAGATCAATAATTTTGGCAGAAAAAATACCCCTAAGCAGCTGGGGACTCTCCATTGGGTCCTACAGCTCCCTTCCCCTGGGGCTGTGGATGTTGGCCATGGCCGAACGACACTGCACATTCACTAGCTCACACCGAGGCTTCAACCCAGCTCAAAAATTGGTGGTCAAGTCCAGGTGGGGAAGAAAGGACAGACAGCCTGGGCCCAGTCTGAAAACCTCTCTAGACAGAGTCACTCTGACCTCAGCAGGGTTCCCATGCCTGAAGGTCTCCCGACATTGAACCAGTTGCATCTGTGAGAATCAGGGAAGGCCATCCCACTTTCTACCTGAAGACCTGGTAGAAGGCATGCTTGTGCTTGTTGTTCCAGTCCTCCAGGTCAATGCGCAGAGAGTAGTCGCCTTGGCTTGTCATCTTGTGGATGTTCTCGTTGCCGAGCCAGAACTCACCATTGAGGTCCCCAAAGCCCTCCTTGTACTCATTCCAGGTCCGGTTGAAGTCAACGGAGCCATCCTGACGCCTCTGGATGACTGTCCAGCCCCCACCTGCCAGGAGAGAGATAATGTAAAATGGGAATCTCCAGGGAGTATCCAAGGGTCCCAGACAGGCCCCTTACTGTGTCACCTCTGAGGATCGATCTGCAGCTCAGCAAGGTGTCTCCTTCCACCAACTGGCACAATACAGTGTTGGTTGCTGCACGGGGATAAAACGCAATGCCCATCATAGCTCACAGAAAGAGGCTCCCACCTCTCCCATGTTGGTTCATGATGGTGTTCCCCTGTTGACTGTCAGAGGGTCACTCCAGATCTTAAGGTGGTTTTAAATGAGAGAGAGAGAGTAGTTTTTGGGAGGTAAATGTTTTGGGACTGGAACAAACTAGAGATCCTGGAGTCTGGAGATTATTATGTACTGTTCCTGCAGCACCACAGAGGCACACGAGCTCTCCCAGTATTGTCTCACTGTCTCCATCTGCTCTCCCATCTGTCCAAATCCCTCTCTCCTCTCGCATTTTATTCCAATACTGTAAGCTTGGGGCAGGGGGGGACGGGACTGGGGCCATCTTCTTATTTGCTGTTTGTACAGCCTGTCACTCTACAGTGTCCAAGATTGTGTTGATGGTCATGCAAATAATAGCAACGACAGCAGAGACCGCATTGTCCGATCAGCCTGTTTCTTAATGAGCACATTCATCCCAAAGCTGCAATCACCTGTAGATACTACAATAGGGAAGATGCCTACGTATGGGGGGCTGAACCCCTTCCTCCAGCATGGGCTGTGTTGATGTGCCACATCCCTCTGGGCTGGAGCAGATCCATGGACAAGGGACTGACAATCCACCACCCCATTTCCCTGACAATTGTAATTTTTCTTCCAAAACTCAAGGGCTGAAAATTAATCATGTTAGTAAGTTCATGCCTTGGGGTGACAGTAGTGTGCTCCATAAGGATATTTAGATGGCAAGGGTGTGGAAGGTCACCTGCTCGCTCATTTACACTCCAAAATATCTGTGGGAGATGGTTTGCCTCCCCGCTCCTTCTTCAGCATAGCTACAATTATTGGTTGCCCATACACAGCCCTCAACTACCCGGAGATGCTCCAGATACCCACCAGTGACCAGCTGCTACTCCAGAAGGGCTTCTCTTTCCCTCAGCCCTGTGTCATATCCACTAGCATGTTGCAAATATCTTGGATGCATGAGGACATCTCAAAGAGCACTAAACGCCTGTACTTAGGCAACTGAATCCCACCCATAACGTCTAGTTTGAATTATTCATCCAAACCCCTCCTTTAGTCAGCAGAAAGGACAAGTCCTCTGTCCCTGGAGAAGAGCCCTTCTGGAGATGTTACTCTCACTGACTATAATGTAGCCTCAAAATAGCTCAGATTTAAGATACAACTCTCAGGTTAGACAAATCCCACCCAAAATTCTTCTAGAAGATGTTGTAGGTGTTTCCTGCAGTACCTTCGGTGTCCATCTCACACAGCACTTCAATAGGCATCCCTCCGACTGAGGGCATGATGCTGTAGACACCAGACCGCCGGAGCCCGTTGTAGTAAACAGAAGCACAGTCGATGGGGCAGTTCCTGGCGTGCTTCACCTCTGAGCAAGAAAACAGAGAAACACGGTGTTTAGTGCACAGCGTGAAGAAAGGGGCACACAACCAAAGCCAGCATCGTTTTCATGCAACCATAATGCAGAGCTGGACAAATAATCCTGGATCCAGACCTTCTTCTGAAGCTGAAAACCTCTGCAGCTCACTGAGTGCAAGTGGCCTATTAGTGATAATGTCCGTTAGAACAGATCCGCACTTACGGGTGCTGTGGCTGCGGAAAGATCTTCAGTTCAGCTGGTTTTGTAATGGCAACTCAGAAACGATACGCATTTTACCAGGCTCAAATTAGATTATATCTCACGCCAAAATGTCTTACACGTTGATAAAGCATAGGCTGGTTCTTGAGCAGTAGTCGGTGCAGATAACAGTGGAAGGTTTTTCTTCTCCCAAATTGCTGCTGTGGGTTTTGTCTTATAAGGAAAGTGGATCAAAACCATTCTGGAGAACCTAAAGATGTTTATAACTGGGATATTTCAGGTGGGATTTATTTCACCTGGCACCAGCCATCTATACTTCAGGCAGGTGGTCTCAGCCAGTCCTTAGAGGTTTCTGCAGAAGTCAGTTCATTCTGGTTTTACATGGGAGAGGACAGAAGAGCTGCTCTCCCTGCCTCCCTCCATCACTTACCAAAGGAACTCAGCTGAGTTGTCTGCACAGAGGTGCCTGGTGACACTCAAGATGCCCTTGCTCACAACATCCATGGAGAGAAAAAGGGACAGGACCCCACTCCTAGATGGCATGGAAACCCTCCTCAGAGGCGTCCACTGAACCAAGGAGCCCTCCTGGCTGCCTTGGAAAGGCAGGTTGGGTGAGATCAGACTCCTGGCCAATGCAAAGGGGATTTAAAGCAGTTTTCTCACACACTTCCCCTACAACCCCACCTTCAGAGAGGTCCTAAGGGTGAAGCATCCCCTCCCACCCTGCTCCAGCAGCCCCAAATCACCTGGATGGTGCATCTCCTCCTGCAGCCTCATCTCAGCGGGGCTGAGGCAGGTGGGGTTACGCCAGGCCCAGTCGGTCAGGACGGAGATGTTGTTTATCTGCGCCTGCATGTCGTAGAGCAGCGTGGCCTGGATGTGCTGCAGGGTGCTGGCCTCGCTGTACCGGTGCTCCAGGTCCTGCACCCGTTGGGCCAGGCTGTGGTTCCGGCCGGCCGCCTCTTCGTGCTGCGGGCAGGGAGAAGGGTGGATTGGGGGGGGATACCTGGGGACCGGCATGGAGCCGGGGGCATGGCTCAGGGACCCCCCAGGGATGGGCACGTGGGGGAACAAGTGGGCAGAGGCGCGCTCGTTGCATGCACCAACAGAGACCAAGGACCTCAAGGACGGTGCCTGCACCCTCACCCTCACCCTGCAGCCCCCTACCAGCCCCCAGCCCACCGTGGGAGCCACAGGCAGCCTGATATTCCCAGGCTGTGGTGCAGGCAGGGCGTGCACAGGCAAGCCTAGGGTTGCAAGAGCAAGGCAAGCATGCAGGGTTCCTCTGCAAACACCCTCCCGTCTGCAGCCCATTGCAACATGGATGTGGCCCCTATGTATTTAGCAATGCTACCATGGCTGGGTTTTCCTTCCAAAAAGTTCTCCAATCTCCTCTTGAACCATATAATGTTCTATGACATTACAAGGAGCTCCACAGCTTATCGACACCTTGTATGACGAGCCACCTCCTGCTCTTTGGGCAACGGCTGGTGTCCTGCAAACAGCAATGGCTGCACCCATGCTACGCAATGAGCGGGTGTGATACAGGACCCCAGCCCCTTTCAGGACCCTTTTCCTGCTTGTTTTTAGGACAACCGGCCTCTGATCCCATTTTTAGAATGTGCAAGCTGGCTGGAGATGCCCACAGCTCGTACTGATGGAGATGGGCACCCTGAGCCCCATCAGCCTGCACTGAACATGCCCCAGATGCAGTCGCTGCAGACACGCTCGTCTCTCTTGTTCAGTGCTCCCTGTCCATTAGATGGCAGAGCAGGCCTTGAACAGCACCTCCAAAATCCCACAGCGGCCTGGAAACCCCTCCTTCCTCCCCTGGGCAATGCAACAGCTCTACAGCGTGCTCCCCAAAACCCTCCCGTGGGTCTGGCAATCCTATACCCCCATCTGCAGTGGAGGGATGATGGTTCTCCACCAGCACTGCCCTTGTCCCCCGATGGGGACATTTCATCCTCCATCACCCACTCCAAGTCACTGCCTCAGGCTTATGAGCCACCCTAAGACCCTGAAAATAAATAAGTTTATTTTCTCACCTCCCTGTCCCCAGCATTAGGGACAAATCTGGATTTTCAGGTGTCCCTGCAAGCAAGCAGCTTATTAAATATCCCTGGGGACACAGAGATCTGGAACTTGACTCATCACTACCTGCAAAACTGCAGTGGTGCTGCTGAGGGTCAGGGATTTCCTTCAGCTGGAAGGGGTTTACGTGCCCAGAATATGTTTTCTTCTCTTCCAGCTGCTCCCAGGACCCGGTTCACACCTCGATCCCCATTCCTGCTTGCTGTTCCCAGGAGACGGCATCACCACCACTGGGCTGTTGTACCAATAACTAATGGCAGCTCTGTAATATCCTTCCCAATGCTGTTTGAGCGTTGCCTGCACGGCCCTGCTAAAAGCCCGCTAAACCTGCCTGTATCCCAAAATCCAGACCAGCGAGATCAGCAGGGGCAGCAAAGTGGGAATTATGGCATGCAATTACACAGTGCTTTCCTCCTCAGGACTGCAGTGTCTCCAGCTCTACCATAAATCAGCCGTCCCCCCCACCTGCTCCGTGAGCTGTGACTGATGCAGGCTTCTTCCAGCTCCCTTCACCCACGCATCAGCTCTCCGAGTAAACCCCATGATGCTTTCTCCCAGACAGTCCCCTCCTCCACAGTTGATACCTTTTTTCCCCCTGCTCCTGATTAAAAATGGCACAGCCAGACCACCGCGACGGTGCTCCCTTCACCACATCCCTCTGCTCTGGTGAGACCGGAGCTGTATTTTTGCACAGTGGGATCCCGCTCTGTGCGTTACTCAGCCGTGCAAATGCAAGAGGACTGGAAATGCACAGGGTGGGCTGGGTGAGGGGGGTCCTTTTGCTCCCTAAATCATGCCGGAAGGAGGGAGGTGGGGATGGAAGAAAGGACATAGATGGGGCAAACTTATCTGACCCAATTTGGGTGTCCCTGTTAGCCCGAGAGGAGCTGTGACCTGGAAGAGCCTGTTGCTCTCACCCAGCTCAGAAAGGGATGCTGAGCTCAGAGAGACATCTCTGCTTGGACAGACAAGCCCACGCGGAGCTCCTGGAGAAATAACCGACGGCAAACCCCAGGGAGACCAACCCGCAGCAGCCAGAGGCTGATTTATGAAGGCGGATTAAGGGAGCAACAGCTCCTCGGTGGGAGGAACGGAGGCGGAGGAGACCTCCCCAGGCTGACACAGAGGGGAATTCGGCAGGGTGACTCCTGGGAGGTGCGAGGGGATGCAGGAGGAAAGCGGCTTCCCGGGCTGGGCATTGGGAAGTGGCCAGACCAATGCAGCGGGAAAACTCCTTACGGAAGAGTCCCGAAGCTGGCGAGGAGTGGAGGCGAGCAGCTCGGCAGCCATTGCTGCCTCTGGTTTCCTCCGTTCAGCTATAACTCCCCGCGCAGCATTCAGCTTTGCTTCTTGCTTTCCCCCCACCCGCCTCCGGTGCTTGGAGGGCAATAGGACACACTCATTGCCATCAGCTAAACTCGCCAGATGTTGTTTTCTTCCTTCTTCTTCTGGGCCTCCCATCCTTCTATTTTTTTAGATTCAGGGAAAAACAATTGAGGTTGGAAGAAATGGTTGGAGGTCTCCAGCTCACCCCCCTGCAGAAAGCAGGGCCAATTTCCGAACTGATCCCGTTGCTCAGGGCCCTTTCCAGTCGACGTCTGAAACTCTCTACAAATGATCCGGAAAGATCTCAGAGGGTGTCCCCTTTCTGAGTGCAGCAGTATCTCGGTGGCACAGATGTTGCTGGCATTGTCCCCCAGGTATGAACCACTTGGAGACACCTAGATAGGACCTGGGACCTGGCTGCTCTGGGGTACCTGGGTGCACCCTGTGTCCCTCTGCTCTCCTTGTAGGGTGAGGAGCCCAGCAGCACACCACAGCAGACACATCTCTTTCAGAACTGCTCATCTGGTCTCCTGTTGAGGAGGAACAAGCTCTCCCAACTCATCCCATCCTCCAGAAGACATCCAAGAGGTCCTAGCAGCATCTATGTCTGCATTCACTGCTCAGCTCTCTAAGAGATCAGCTGGATCCCATAGAGACCCTTGCATGGCAGACATGGGAGGTGGGCAAGAGGTGCTGCTCCAGAAGTGTCCCTGCCCACAAGCTTCTCCCCAGCTGCCAGGCATGGGCAGGAGAGCCATGGTATGCTGTGAGAGCATCCAGCATCTGTCTAAGGATGACTCAGTGAAAAAAAAAAATAGCCAAAACCAGGGAAAGGAATAATAAAATTAAAAAAAAAAAAAAAAAGGACATAGAAATTACCAGGCAGGTGATAAGGGAGGCAACTAGGAAGAGCAGAAGCTTCAGCCACTGCTGATGGGCCAGGAAAGGACCTGCTGGGGCATGGCCTTCAGCAGGGTCCACCTGAGCCCTGCAGCAGATAAGAAGGGGGAAACACAATTATCAGGAGTCTTACGGGCTTGCGGGACTCTGCGAGACTTATTATGGGATTTTCAGGGGAGAGGCTAAAGGTGGGGAAAGGAGCCGGGGTCAGGGTGGATGGGTGGGGAAGGAGGGTAGGAAAATGGAGAGATGGGGGAGTTAAAAAAGGGCTGGGCATGCTTAAACCAGCTGCCAGTCCGTGCCCTTGTCCGACTGAGCCCGATCGCTGCAGTCTGCTTTCTCTTATGCAGTTTTTTCCTTAGCTTTTTTTTCTTTTTTTTTCCAGCATTATCTCACTCTCTCCCATGTGTGAGTGCTGCAGGGTCTACGTGCCTGCAACTGGAGCGACGTGGGCCATAGGGCTCACAGGTCTAGGTCAGGGTGTACATGCACGTGCACAGGCATGTCTCTGTGTATGTGCATATACATGTATATGTGTATGTGGCTAGGCATGTGTATGTTCATGTGCACATGCATGCGCATGTATGAGGAGTCTGAACACCAGCGGCTGGAAAGACCAGGGAATATTTTTATTTCCCCGGTGAATTTAATTGCGTGTACGTAACTCGCTAGCAAACTTCAATCTGGACCAGCCGGCAAGCAGGAGGAGAGCGGCATGCAGGGTAAGAAGGTGCAGGATCTGGGCGTGGATATTAGATGGACTGCACTCCACATCTAATTCCCTCGCCTGAACACTGAGTGTCCTGTCTGAGGCCATCAGCTCAGCTCCCTCTACAGCCACCACCAGGCAACCCGCATCTCCAGAGGGAGATTGGTTCTCCTCCCTCTTCCCTCTGACTCTGAAGACACCCCGCACAACTGCTGTAGACCAAACACCTTGCCTTTAGATGGGTCATTTCAGAGTCTGGAAATGAAGAATGGATTAAGAGCATGAACACTGCAGGGGAAATATTCAGTGCATTACCACCCACCTCCCTCCTTGGCTCTGAGCTGGAGAGGTCAGTGAAAGAGCTGCAGCTCCAGGTAGCACAGAAGTATGTTCTGGGGCCAGCGCAGGGAGCTGCGAGTGGGGAAGGACAGATTAAACAGTCCTAAGGGACAAAATATCACCAGGGGATGAATGTGGGAAGCTGGGAGACCGAAGACCTATTGCACCAGCGTGTCCCAGTGCAAATGCAAGGAGAAAACAGGAGAGGAGCAGCGGAAAGGGGGTGAGAAGGCAAGATGGGGGACAGGGGCCAACATGGGAGGAGGGACCCTGGGTGGGGGGCACCGAGTGGGTCTGCCGGAGCACGAGCACCCATCCTGATTCACGTGCCTCCCCGCCTTCCTCCATCGCACCAGGAACCATCTCACTCCCACAGAGGCACCCGCGGCGCAGATGCCCACCCAACAGCGTGGCCACTGAAGTGCTCAAACAGCCCCGCAGCCTCTGACACGGCCTCGCTCTCCCCGCGGGGCTGCTCGAAGGAGACTTTCCAAACAGGGAGCACAAGGGCAAGGATGAAAGGAAGCTGAATAGAGAATAAATCACCCCCAGACCTTATCTCCACTGAGAGCAAAGGCAAGGGTTGCTATTCACCCAGCAGTCTCAGGGGTCTTCCAGCTGACACCAGCGGATTGCTGCTGGTTCTTCTGCACATCTCAACAGCCCAGTGAGACTTCTTAGTGGGGAAGCAACTCCTACAGCCAGCAGAAACACACCCTGCTCCTTGCCCGCTCCTGGTTACAACCCTGTGCAGGCTGCTGCTTGCCGCTGCCAACAGCCAAGCCAAGTGTTTGCCAGGCAAAGCCACAGGGGCAGTGCCAAACATCTGAGAGCTTCGGAGGTGCAAAACAAAGTTGGGAAAAATATATTAGCATGAAGCTTCAGGTTGTGGGACTGGTGAATGGAGTAGGGGTGGGACGAGCACCAGAAAGGAGATTGCAGGAAGGGTGCTGTGGGCTGGAGGTCAGGACTTCTCCTGCTCAGCCATGGCAATCAGAGATGTGGTCCTTCACTGGCCACTCAAAACTCCAAGTCTAGTCTGGGATCCCACTGTGGGCACTGGGATGGATCAGCAACCCTTTCTAGTCAGGCTTGAAGGTGGAGGAGATAGCACAGATAAAGTACCAAAAGATTTCTAGCTAACGTTAAGAAAGATCAGCCCTGGAAGGGTCCTGAGCCATCACAGCAGGAGCAGCTGCGGTTTAATGGATATCCCAGCCCGTGGTCAGAACAACACCATATGCTTCACTGGGTGTCCTCCCCCTGCAATTTCTGGGAGCTGGAAGGGACCAGGGGGAGGGACCACGAGCACCCGCACGGAGGGGATCTGCGAAGGGCAGCCCTTTACCTGGAGCTCAAGGACTTTGATGCGGTGCCGGTGGTTCCTCAGCTCCTCCTGTAGCTCTGAAATCAGCTCCCGCAATTCCAGGACTTGCTGCTTGCGCTCCTCATTCTCATGGAGCCAGTAGGACACCTCATCGGTGCAACGAAACATGTCCGGGCACCGCTGCTCATCCCCCTGCGGCAGCGTGGCCACGATCTTACAGCGGCCATTGGGCAGCACCTGGTTGCTGTACTCGCCACACTGGATCAGGCCCGTGCCCTCCTGGGGACCCTCGTGGTCTCTGTATGCCGCGGGCAGGGATTTCTGCAGCGAGGGGCTGCTCAGCATGGCCACGAGGATGAGAGATAGCAAAACTGCCCTGGCAGAGCTGGTGCCGGGCAAGACCTCCATCAGGCAGGTGAGGATGGTCCCCGGGAATGACCCCACGTGTCTCACCATCAAACACCGTCGGGGAGAAAGGTGGCAGACCCCAGAGCATAACAACAGGTCTTCTCCTGAGAGCTAGCTGGTGAGATTGAAGCTATATGGGAACGGGACGTCAGTAGGGATCCCAAGGGGGTCACTGCAGGCAAGGGACTCGCCTGTCCCCATAGAGCATCCTCCCGGGTGTCACCCCGTGGCCACCAAGCTGGGACCAGCTCCGGTGGGAGATTCCCCGCTCTCCTGGCCAGACTCCACTGGCTTTGTGTGCTGCGTTTCCCCTCCTGCAGAGCTGACAGTTGGCTTGGAGGGCGCTGAGGTCTGGCTGGGGCTGGTCAGCCCCTCAGGCAGGGCTTTCTGCCCACACAGGACCGTGCATGGGAAGGAGCTGGTTCCCCCAGACGGGGCATCCCGCTACACCATTGCTCCCTGAAATGGGAACCAGAGCAAGGAGACAGGTGATGAAGGAGAAGGATGAGCAACCAACCCTCCCCGCCATGCTGCCCACCCACGGAAAACCGACAGGTCCCCCGACATTCCCTGGGCCCTTCCAGCCATCCCCACAGCCCAGGGACACAAGGCACGGATTCGGGTCTCTCTCCATGTCCCTGTCTATGACATCTTCTTGGCAGATGTAACTATAAATGGAGTTATCAAGTGAACGGTGTCCATCTACATGAGCAGCCCAGACCATCAACCCACCCTTGGGCAGGGTTAGACCACCAACCCATCCCTGGGGCAGTCTGGATGGGCCCTGACCATAGGCTGATTGCCCCACATGAGCTCAGGTCCAAGGGGGGGGTGGATGGATGGTGGCCTGGCCACCATCTAGGTGAGAAAAGTACGTGACTTAGTCCCTTTTATCCAGAGAAATTTGGTTCCCCTTGCAGCCAGAGCTGCCCTCTAATCCCTGCCTGTCACCGGAGCTCCCAGCCACGGCATCACACTCTGAGTCGGCTCCCAAGGTTTCTCCTGACCAAAAGCCATCCCCATCCCACTCCAGTGAGGATGAGGAACTGGGAGGGATGCCGCAGCTCCCAGCAAGCAGCACCCCAGCTCCCAACATACCTTCAAAAGTCCTAGCCAGGCTCTCCGGCAGCAAGAGCAGAGACCAGTGAGCACCGACTGGCCATGGGGAGCAGGGTGTGATTTAGGGGACACGAAATGCTTATTCCCCCTGATCCTATCACTGCACTATAAATAGGGCCAAGAGAGCTGCTGGTCTCAGACGATGCATGGGAGGGAGGAGCGCGGGTCCCAGCATGACCTTATCAGCATACGGGGGATTAAGCCGGTGCCTTGGCAGGAGGGCACGGCTCCCCCTTGCCTAGAAACCCCCTGTCCCACTCCAGGGATGTGTTTTGAGGAGAGGGCAGGTTCATCCAGCATGCAGTGATCTGTTCTATCCCAGCAGTTTTGGGGAGAGAGCTTCCCAACCTGGCCATGGGTGGGTGCTCAGGGCAGGGAACAGCCATCATTTATTTCATTCACTAGCACAGGGCTTCCTCTTTGCTTTTGCAAGGGAGTAATGTCAACAGGCTTGCTAATCATTCACCCGTAGGAATGCGAGCTGAAACCAGGGATTTCCATATTGGACAGAAGCGTTGGCTGTTGGGTTTTCTTCCCTTAATATAAAGAGTTTCCAGATGATGTTCCCAGATTGATTCTCACAAAGGAGTTACTCAAACCAGCTCAGATGGCCTTCAAAAACAGAGGAACTATCTGGAGAAGGGGAGCTTCGTTAGCAAACATCTGCTCGGGTGGTTTGGAGAGGCACTGAACCTCACCAGTCCACCAGCAGCTATCCCAGACGGCCACCTGAGTGTTCTTTGGAGGATCTGTCACCTCCTTGGACAGGACCCTCTTGCACCAGCAGTGGCCACCAGCAAGGCTGTGGGTCTGTGTGAGATAAATAGAATCATAGAATCATCAAGGTTGGAAAAGACCTCTAAGATCATGTAGTCCAACCATTAACCCAACACCATCATGCCTACTAAACCATGTCCCAAAGTGCCACAAAGGGAGGACACAGCTTGCATGGTGGGGCCATCTCCTGCCCTGAGTTCCCCACAGCTGGATCCAGCCCGGTGGATCCAGTCTCTTCCCCTGGGAAGGATGAAATCTGAGTTTAGCTTTAGGGCTGGGCAGAAAAACTGAAAGCCCAGCTGGATTGCTAACCCACAACCGGCTCCCAGCTTTGCTTTCTGCTTGTAAAAATGTTAGGCAAAGGGATTCTATTTGTTTTTCTTTGTCTCTGCAGGGAGTTTGTCAGGGCAGAGCAGGGGGATGTGCTGCCTCTGAGTCCTGCCAGCTCAGGACACGGTGCTGCTGGGCTGATTTCTGCATCTCTGGCACAGCAGGCGTCTCTGTGTCCGTATCCACCACCCAGGGTGGCCTGGAGAAGAACAGACCCGAGCAGCAAGTCCTTCATGCGAGCAGAGGCAGTCCCAAGTTCACACACACTAATGGACGGCGAGCAAGCAGCCCAGGCAGGGAGCAGATCACCCCTGCTCCCCCCAGCCAGGAGGACCTCCCGAGGACACCTCGTCTTGCTGGGGCAGGGATCCAAATTGCTCCGAAAATCACGCCTTTTCACACATGCTGCCTCCAGCTAAGCTACCCTCTGCTCTTGTGCAAGCGTGGCTGTGGTTTGCTCCCACAACCACTTGTGGGAGAGAAAAATAAGGCTGAAGCCTCCTCCCTGGGGCTGGCAGAAGCTGTGCCCGCCCAGCGGACAGCAGTGCTGGGTAAACCAGGAGCACAGCAGGGAGAGGGACCCCGAGATCATCCCGCAAAGCTCTGAGGGAGAGAAAGAGTACTGTGTCAAGGAACACCATGGGCAGAGGATGGGGAAATGGGGCTGGGGGAAGCCAGGGAAAAGTCATTGCAGGGAAAGGAGGAGTGGTGGTCCATCTGGATGTGATGGACGTGAAGATCTTTCAGTGCTGACACTTCTTTTTGGGCTGGATCCCACCACTGCACCAGCAAACCCCACTCCACCACCGCAAGAGTTGTTCCTCTGGCCAGACATAGACGTTTACCCCCCGAGGCTTGCCCTGAGCCACCCCATGACCAGTGGAGAGAAAAAGGATGCGATGGTAGACACCAACATGGCTATAAGATGAATTGCACCCCGTTGCCAGCTCAGAGGGTGGTATGGGGTGGAGATCGGCGCAGGGGACCAAGGGGAACATCTCGCTCTCGAATCCCAGTCAAGAGCTCCTCCAGCATGCTTAGCTAAAGACCAGCTTTCCTTTAGTGCACATGAGTGGATAGACATTTAACGTGCTTGTCTATAATGAAATCCATTATCCTTGTCTTTCACAGAGGCCCTACAGTTCTGGTTCCCCCTTTTCATGGCCGGAGGTGGTGGGGGAGAGGAGGTGGAGGAGGGATGGGGCCAGGTACAGCCAGGCACTTTGTGCGGCCACTCAGGAGGCACTCTCCCCGTAAATGTTTGGGCTCCTAAATGGATCTGACCTCCCCTCCTCCAGCCCCTTTCCCTTTCATTTTCTTTTCCTCATTATTCTTGGAAAAAAAACCAACCCTCATCCGGATCATTAGCGTCAGAGGCAGAGACGGGCGCCTAGTGCCACATGGAAGAGGCGAACGTACATTTCGTTCAATGCCCCTCGAGTGGTGTTTCGCTCAAGGCTGCTCCTTCACAAAGGGAGATGTGAAAATGGTCCCCGCTGGCGGCTCGCTGCCGGCCGCCCCGACAGGGCTCGATGCAAAGCTGCCTCTTCAGGGAGACAAAGCGCGGCCATTTCTTCTGCCTTCGATTGATGTCTGAGTTGTTTGGGGAGCATTTAGTGAGGAGGGGAAAGGGGAGGGGGCGGGAATTCAATGAGAGCGCCTGGGTGATGCTAATAGACATAACGGCTCTGAAAGGCTCAAGGTTGAACGCTCGGCGTTTGGTTTGCCCGTCTTCGACATCCTTCCCTGCTGTTTGGGGGGACATCAGCTACAACCCCTCCCATGGTCCGGGATTAAGAGACACCAACATCAGGAGCTCTGGGTGCCCCTTGGCTAACTCTTTCCAAAGTCTTAGATGCAGATTACACCGCCCTGCTGGGGAGTAGCTGTTGCTGAGCATCCATCTCCCCAGCGCGCTGTGAAGAGCAGCACCATGAGGCCTGTGCCACCACCATCCTCCCCTGCCACGAGCACGTCTTCTTCTGCTTCCCCCCAAATGCGGGAATGCAAATGTTTCCATGGGCATGCAGCTCCTGCTCTTCTCACTCCATCCCAAATCCCACTCTATCTGCTCTCCACTGTAGTTTCTGGAGGAGACAAGGTCTTCACCACCATCGCCAGGTGCTGTAGCCTCTCCTCTGCTCAATGAGCCTGTGGTCAGCCTTCAACTGCTCACATGCCCTCAGTGTACAAAGGGGTTACATCGGCTCTCGCATGGTCACTCTTTGAGGGACAAATGTCAAAAACTGTGATACTTCTACATTTCTCGTTCCTGCCCCATGTAGTGAAGAGACCTTCAGGTATCCCTGGATAACTCTCCATCCCTGACTCTGCCTTGGTCTCCTGGAGGAAAGGACAAACTAATCCAACTCTACCTACCTCAACCTATTGGGATTGCAATGACCTGAACTAGCTCCCACCACTAATCACCAATAATCAGTGATTTGCTATAAAATAATCAGCAGTAAGAGGCAGTTCAGAGGTTCCTGAAGATCAGGGAGCCCCAAAATCAGAGTAAATTTTACTGCTGCTCTGCCGCCTGTGGTCACGCTCCACAAATATCAGCAAAAGCCATACCCTGAGGTACAGGGGCCATGGGCTTCCAGGGCTCCTGCTCTCTGCCAGCCCCAAGCCCTGGATGCAAAACTGCCCCGGGATGCCCTGGGTATCCCCTGCCCAGGAAGGGTAAGGGGGGGCCCGGGTGCATCAGGTGGAGATTTAGGGTCCAGCTGGAGCTGGGGAGCTTCTTGTGCTCAGGAAGGCACTGCAGGCCACTTTGGGATCCTGCAGGGATCCAGCTCTGCCCGGGGGCTTTATGAAGTGCCTTCGCCCTTAATCCTCCCTTGAGAGCACCAGCCCTGGGCAGAGGCAGCATCTCGAAGGGGTGAGCGAGGTTGTTCACACCCCTCGGAGCTGCTCCTCTCTTGGCTCCCCGCAGCCTCCCAAATCCCCCTCCCATCCTTCCTTCTCTCCTGCAATTTCAGTGTGTGATTTAAAGAGAGATGAAGTTGCAGAAAGGAGGAAAACAGGACACGGCTGAGTGTCTCTGGGGCTGGAGAAGGTGCTGGATGAAGTTCTCTGCCCACAGGACCCTGAAACGCAGCATGAGCTCCAGGTTGCAGGAATGAAGTCTTTGTTGGGCTCCTAAACCCTGCCGAAAGCCGGCTCCCCCCCCTAAGAAGCTGTAATCCCTCTTAGGGGCACGGGCAATAATCGGGGATTTGGCTCTGGGTGTGCAAATGCGTGCGTGTGTGTGTGTGTACAGCATGTGTGTGCGTCCGCATGTATATAACTGGGTCAAAAAGAAAAGAAAGGCAGCGTGAATGAGAAAAGAAAACGGTGAACTGGACAATTTTGAGTTCCTGACCCCACCTCTCCTATCTCCGCGGGGATGGCTCTGCCCCCGGCTAACCCCCAGGGCCGGTGCGCATCCGTGCCGGGCAGGAGGGGATGATCTGGTCCCAGTCCCGGAGGGAGGGCAGGATTTAATCTCTGGCACTTTTAACCAGGCAAAAGTCAGGCATCTCCTCCCAGGCCATGGTCTGGGCTGGCTCTGCTGTCTCCAGAGAAGGAGCCACATCCCAGGGGCACCTCCGCATCCTCGGATGGGTGGCAGCGACCCGAGGAGCCGCTCCGGGCAGGAGGGGTGTCCCTCTGTGGGGACAGGACACCCCCTCAAGAGGGTCACAGCTGTGCCCCTACCCCAGCCAGGGATTTGTTGACCCTGTCCTTCCAGCCCAGAAAACAAGACAATTTCCAAACCCAAGAGCTGAAATGAGATTAATTCAGTCTAAAAGCAAGGTGTAATATTTACTTACTGGGTTTTTTTTTATTGCCAGCAGCTGGAATTGGGCGAGAGGTGCACCTTGGGGAGGGTTTCCCATGCAATGTGCTGTCTTGCTCCTAAGAGCTGCTTGCATTCCCAGCTGGAGGGGCAGCTGCCCTCTTCCTGCCCTCCCCGGCTGCTCTGAGCGGTTTCAAAAGAGTCCACAAACAAGAGACCTGAGCCTTCGCATAGAAAACAGACCTATTCCTACCTAAGCCATAATTCCCTGCTGGGGGTTACAGCCCCAAAGCCCCGTGACCATCTCCCTGCTCCTACAGCACACTCACTCCAGGTCATCCATGTCTTTCCTGTACTGGGAGTGCCCCTGGGTATTTTTGATCCCCTGCATTTCCAAGAAAAATAGTCAACTGTATTTCCCTCAAAAACTCTTAATGAGGGGGATATAAATTGCAATGGATGGGGGTCAGGACAATCAGTTTCTGCTTTGCAGCTCTGTGTTTGCAGGAATCCTGAACGGGGACACAGATGGGGTTCTGAGCCCTGGCGATGCCTCACGATGCCCTGGTGGTGCTTGGTGATGCCCTGGTGATGCCTGGTGATGCCTGGTGATACCTGGTCATGCCCTGGTGATTCCTGGTCATGCCCCGGTGATGCTTGGTGATGCCCTGGTGATGCCCTGGTGATGCCCTGGTGATGCCTGGTGATGCTTGGTGATGCCTGGTGATACCTGGTCATGTCCTGGTGATTCCTGGTCATGCCCCGGTGATGCTTGGTGATGCTTGGTGATGCCCCAGTGGTGCCTGATGACACCTGGTGATGCCTGGTGATGCCTAGTGATACCCTGGTGATGCTTGGTCAAGCCCTGGTGATGCTTGATCTGGCACATGTGAGAAAGTCAGGAGTGCCAGAGAAAGGTGTTTGTCCATTCACTGCTGTCCAAGGAGATTGGTGTTGGGGGTAAAACCAGGACAAACAAAACCTGTGATGTGCTAGGCTCATCTGCCAGAAGACCACCAACTATTTCTGCAGCTGAGAGACTCCTCTGGGCCAGCTTGGTCCTCACTAGGGAATGCAATGACCTTGATCCCTTGGAGGGCTCCAGAAGGAAAGACAGGCATAACAGGAATAAAGCCTCAGCCCTTCAGACAACTCAAGTCAGCTCAGTTGTGATGGTCAAGATGAGCCTGACTCCAACTTTCCAAAGCCATGGAAAACCAAGCTGCAGGCTCCTGTCGTAATTTCTAAAGGGTTCAAGACAGAGCTGCAGGACAGGGCTTCCCTGAAAGGATTTGGCCAGTTGGGATGAATTTGCTGGCTGGAAAAATCAAGGTGAGAAAGATGAGGGAATTCTGGAGGTACCAGAACATGTTGACATTCTCCAGACTATCAATATTTGAGGACATTCAGCCACAACAGGGGATGAATGTGCCAAAAGGTGCTCAAAGACTGATGTGCAAACCAACACCCTCCCTAAAGAGAACACTCCGCAGCCCCAGTTGCACATCCCAAATGACAAGCTGGTTTTTGAAGGAGACTTTGAGAGAGCGAGTGCTCTTATTCCCTCACCTGCTTTTCCAGGCTGCCTTGCTGCAGCGTCTTTCGGGGTCATGCACACCGCTTTCCCACGTGAAGATAGCCTTTCTCCCCCTTTCTTTGGCTCTGCTCACCAGGTATATCTGCACCAAGACCAGATACTGCCTGGGAGCATCCCCAGGCATTGCACAGTGGCCACCCAAAGCCCTTTCATTCCTGAGCTCCCTGAGTCTCTGGGTCCCCATCATGCTCTTTTTGGTGCAAAACCGGTGCCACATACCCTGTCCTGGTGCAAGATGTGCAGCTGGTACCAACCAGAGCATCATTTCTAAGGGAGATTATGGTCATGAAGGATGATCGGGAGCTGCTAAGCAAGGCAAGCATCCTCTGAAACACTTATGCCATTGGAAATGTTGCTCCTATAATCAAAAGTGAGGCGTTTCTCTGCAGAGCAGGGAGGTGGGCTGTGCAGGTCCCAGCCAAGGGATGCTGTAGGTGTTGAAAGTCAGTTGGCTTGAAGGGGACACTGGAAAAGACTGTGAAAAAGAAATCCATGAAGGGCTATTAAACACCATGCCCCACAGATTGCTCTGGGCGTGCACTGCTTATCAGCCTCTCGTCCTGACAAGCACAAGTTGCTGCAGTGAAGATGCATTGGCATCAGTAAGCTTAGGCAGAGCAGCAATGAGTTCCGCCAGCCCCCATGCCACACAGCCATCTCTTTCTTCATTTTAGGTCTGATCTTGATTTTGTTGACGTCACTAGGAAAATCGGTTGACTCCAGTAGAAAGGAAAAGGACTCCCCTCTCTGCCATGTGCCACATCCCAGCCAAAAAAAGGAATTTTTTTTTTTTTTTCTTTCCTACTGGGAGCTGCCCTGGGCTGCTCTTGCTGTGGAGTTCAGCACCTTCACATGAAATTAAACCTGGTACCGGCTGCCTGCTGGGCAAAGGAATTGGTGGTGGGATTCCCAGTCCCTAACATCAGAGCTGCTCTTGCTCCTACAGGGAAGCTACGACAGAGCAAGCATCAGCATTTTCCTCCAAGAGCAAGGTGCATGGCTTGTATTTCACTGCCTGCTGCAGACTCAAGGCAGGCACGGGTGGGTTCAGAAGGGACCCCTTGATCAAGCCAGCGGGAAACCACAGCTCCAGCTGTGCACGGATGTGAACACCTTCATTTATGCACCCCAAAGGCCCTAATCCTATGGGTGATCTGCCAGTCACTGACTCCAAGGCCCAGATTTACCATCAGTAAGTGTCTTCTGGCTTTAAAATCTTCAAGTGGTGGAGATAAACAGCTTTATCGTGGTGATCCAACTATCTCTTCATTTGAATGTCTCCTGGGTCCCTGCTCCTTACAGCCTGCACAAGCCCTTAATGCAACTGCCCTGCAGAACCATCCTCATCCCATTTCACCAAATATGAGATGAAGATGGTCCCGATGGAGCAGAGTCCTCAGCACCACTCCCCACCCCACCAGCTGCACCCAGACAGGAGCCGAAGTGGGTGCTGAGCCCAGGAGACCTGCTCAAAACAGGGGATGGGTCAACTGTCTGCAAAACACCGCAGGAAATCTGTCCTGAGATAACAGGGAAGGGGGCAGACTCAGCACCCATGGCTGTGTTGGAGGGACGTGCGGGTCCTAGGACAGCCCTACGTGGCCATCACAAGGTTTTTGCCAGCCCCGGAGGGCCTTTTGCCTCTGTGACGCTGGTGTTTACAGCCCGGCGGGACGGCTGCCCCACATCCCACGGGATTTGAGCACAGCCGTGATATTTGCACCCGCCCCAGGAGCTCATTCACACCCAGGTGCAACCTGTTCTCCAAATTAAAATGGAAAGGCCAGAAACCACATCGTTAACGAGCCCTTTCACCCATGGATGCCTCACCCCCGCATCCAGCCCTGCCGGGAAAGGGCTGCACGTCCTAAGCATGTGGATCTTATGGGGACAAGGTCGTGATGAAGGCACCAGATCTCATTCAAGGCACCCCTAAAGTGAGGTCTCCAGGGCTGAGCAGTTTGCTGGAGCAGAGCCCTGGGGGCATGCCTTGCTGCTGGCCATGCTCAGAGCCAGGGGCTGGAGGGTGCTGCTCTTGCAAGTGTGTGTGCAGTGTAATTATATGGCCCTGGGTGGCCTTCAGCATTCCCCCGTTCAGGGAGAAGAAAGAAGAGGTTCCTCCTAATGGAGGGCCCTTTTCTTGTTGTCTTGGCTCCCCACCACTCCCAGTCATCTGCCTGGGAGCAGGCTGCATCCACTAATCATTTACTCATTGGACTCTCTTTGGAAAAAAAAAAAATAAATAAACTCTGGAATAAAATATAACGTGTACCCTGCTGTTACACCAGGAACAGCCCTGCGCTAGGAGGGGAGCTGGTCACTCCAGCACCCCAACGGCGGAGGTGGCAGTCCTGCATCCTCCAGAGATGCTGGGACACCAACGTCCCCGGGCAATGCCGTGCTCCCTGGCACCGGGAGTGGGGAGGGTGAGCTCCGGCTGCGGTTGTCTCTGGGATGGAGGTCTGAAACCACCAGCCGCAAGGCTGGCGAGTGCGGAGGCATCCAGCATGGGCTGCTGAAGCCTCAGCAGAGGATGCTTCATCTCAGCCCCTCACCTGCAGCCGCTCCGCTCAACGAGGTTTCCTAAACAGATTTCGCATCTTCCTTATAAACATAAACCGCTCAGATTGGCCTAATGAAGATGAAAGAGCCTTTAAAGTGGGAATCATAGCTCCAGTTTGGGCCATAAAGTATCTCAGAATAGCTCTCCGTCATGGAAAAATATTGTAGATCGGGGGGTCTGTCAGGGAGGACGGAGACAGCTGACGCAGTTGTGGGCGCTGCGGGGAGATGTGGATGGTTT
>VZTL01039615.1:42424-71604 GCA_013400535.1 Scopus umbretta
TGCCGGGCCCCCCCCCCCAAAAAAAAAAAAAAAAAAGTGGGTTTTCCCCAAAGAAATCATGTTTTCAAGTGACCTGGAACCAGCCAGGCTGCTGTGTGCCCCCACAACTGGGGCGGGACGAGCGCTGCCCTCATGCTGCACCGGGCAAGCCCTCCGTCCGGGGCATCGGGGCACCGTGAAGCGCCCCGGGGAACTGGCCACGTGCCGAGGGGGCTACGGGAAGCTGCGGGCGCACAGGCCAGGAGTCGGACGCGGGGACCGTACCCTCTCCAGCAACCTGCCTCAAAGCACCAGCTCGGGCAGGCTTCGGCTTTGCGGCTGCCCCAGGCTCCGGCACGCCGCACCCCGGGCCCCCTCCTGCCTTTTACAGTCTCACACCCTCCAGTTTCAGCCGTGCCCCTTGCCAGGGGCTCTCGATGTGGCCGACAGACGATGCGGGGAGGGATTCCCCAGGGAACGGGTTTGCTTTATGCCGGGAAGATGTACGTGCCCAACGTGCTCTGCCCGGAGCCAGAGCATCTCTTCTCCCCTTCCCGAAAAAAACAAAACCAGAGAGAGAGATCAGAGCAACTACCCACCTCCCCTCACCGCTGTGCCCCGAGCCTCCTGCACCACCAACCACTGCAAAACGTGGCTGCGGAGACAGAGAGTCACAAAAGAAAGTACGCGAGACGGGTTTTGTGGTGCCAACAAATCTTGGGGTGGCCTCGGTGTCCGTGTCCCCACCCGTCCTCCACGAGGATGCGCTCCCCGCAGGGTCAGCAGTCTCTCCCCAAGCGGCCCTTTGGTGCGAGCTGTGCAGCGGTGGCTCTGCCCTACCAGCACGACCGCCCTCAGTACACGCACAGGTCCGGGAATTTCATCTCGTACACCGGGATGGAGTGGTTTTGGGGCTGGCCGTAGGCGGCTGTGATGGTGCCGGAGGGGCTTGGCGGTGGCCTGAAACACAAGAGATGGAAGGAGGTGGTTTACAGAGAGGTTTGGTGAGGACACAAAGCCTGGTGCAGAAAATGCACGTTCCCGCAGGTCTCGCTGGTGCCACCTCAGCAGAGGACTGGGGCGAACAAACCAGAGGCTGCCCCCAGCAGCCCTTGGCCCCTCTGCCACCACAGGCACCCATTCCCAGCACACGAGCCTCCCTGATGGGGGACACGTGTGGCTCCCAATCGCCCCACAGCCAGCGCTGGCCCTGCGGTCAGGCACCCCGCGCTCCAGCGGCGGGTTTTCGGGTGGCTCGACAAACTTGGTGCTTGGCTGTCGCCCCAACTCACCGTATGGTGATCTCGAAGATCTGGTTGAGCTTGCTCTGCAGCAGCGTCGCCTGTAACGCAGACAGAGCGGCTGTTATCAGTGCGGCTGCGCTCTGAGGACCACAGCAGTACACAGGGGACAAACCACCCGTTGGCCTTCCCCGGCCACCAGAGCAGGGGGAGGATGGCCTGGCAAAATTCAGAGCCTCATCGTCACCGTCCGCCTCTCCCCAGCACAGAGGCCACGGGCATTTAGAGCGCCACGGCCCCGACTCACCCGGGCACCGCAGTGGGCAGCGATTTCCTCAAACGGGGCTTTCTGAAATTTCTCTACCACTTGCCGCCTCCGTTCTCGCTCTTGCTCTTCCACGGCGACGCTGTCTACTGAAGCAGAGGGGAGATGGCTCTCAGCTGCTCCCCACCCGCAGAGACCACCCCGTGCCACATCCCCACCTCCCCAGCAGACAGCATGGATTTGGGAATCACTAGAAAGCCAAGGAGAGGGTCTCCAGCCTCTGGCTTTGGGGCCAGCCCCCCAGGGATGCCCCCAGGGCCAGGCAGAGCTATGAAGCTGCCCAGTCCCCCTGTGACTTGAGTGCAACGCTGCCACGGCGAGGCGCTGGGGATCCATCCGTCCACGGCGTGCGCGCACGGACACAGGGGTGACGGCATCCACACACACACACCATGCCAGCCTCGCACCTCTCCCCAGCGTGGCCGGCTCCCCCTCGCTTACCTATCGCCTTCTTCAGCGTCTCGTACGTGATCTCTTCCGCAGGTGCTCTCTAAAGGAAGGGGAAAAGCAGATGATGCTCAACACACAGCACAGGAGACCGTTCCGGGATCACAGCAACCCAGAACCAGTGTCCCAGGCTGTATTCTTGCACCAAAACACAGCCTGTCCTTAACGATCAGGGATATCTTTCCTGGCGACCTGCACTTTTAAAATGCTTTCTCAGGCCGGACTGGCCAAGCCTTACACCTCCCCGAAGGCTCCTGTCGCTAAGAAATACGCATGCAGGGAAAAATAAAGATTTGCCGCCCCAACAGCGGTGGGAGACCCTTCCTGCTGCGCAGCTCCCCTTGCGGGCTGGGACCTGTCGGCACCTGGAGGGGAGCATCGGGGGGGAGCCGGGGTCTTTCTGACCCCGCTCACGCCGGGGCTGAGTTACGTGCCCCTGCACTCGCAGCCGGCGCGGCAATTATGCGTGCAGCCAAACGAGTTAGAGAGGGCTTAACCGCACGCTGCCAGGCGGCTAAAAGCGCGCGGGGCGGAAGGGATGACGCAGCCTCTGCGGCTCTGGCCTAACACGGTACCTGCTCTCGCTCAGGACTGTTTCTCGACTCCACCTCAACCTGCAGGGAAATGGTCTCGCCGATGCTCTTCCTCTTGGACAAGCGATCTTCGTCTGGGGAGGAAGAGAAAGGGGAGGAGAGCTAAGCGCCGCCACCCCGGGGGGCAGCGGGGTGAGCACAGGCAGCCCCCAGGAACACGGCCTCACGACCCAGCCCCAGGGCAGCGGTCCATCTGCTTAGCCATTCACCCAAATTCATCCAAACCAGCAGAACTGAGGACGGAGCCAAGCCCAGCGGGCTTCATTGCTCCTTCCGTCCAGCCAGCCATGCATGTGGCAACCCCCGGAAGCTTCCGATTCACTGCTTTGTGCCTCAGTTTCCCCAAGGCTACACCTCTACGAGGCAGGCAGAAAAACAACGTGCCCACGTGCTGCACAAGAGCTTCACATCCCCATAAGTGTGCAGAGCAAGGGACCGGTTTCCTTCCCCCCCGCCCAGTTCTCTGGGATGCCCCAGGGTGGTGTGTTTACCCGTCAGCTGGGGGATGTAGGGTGTGCTGAGCCGATCCGAGTTGTAACCGCTGCCGCCCAGCACCTCGCTGATCTTGCTCTGCCAGAAAAAGACCTCCGGGCCCAGGCGGTCAAGGCTTTTGCTCAACCTGTGGAGATGGAGAAAAAACCGTGGAGATGGCAGCATCTCTCCTGCCAGGGGAACCGTGTCAGCAAGGTTTCCAGTCCCTCCGGGTCAGAAACAGAATGCTCTCGTGGCTTCGCTTAGCTCCAGCACAGCCACGCCATGCTACTTCTGTGCACACCAGCACAAAGCCAGAGTCCCAGAAGGGCTCTCGACCCATCACAAAGGATATGGACGGGCCCAGGAAGGACCACCCTGACCTAGGGAAGTGGCACTCACGGGGGGCAGCATCTCCGTAAGGGACCTCGCCACCAAACGTGACCCATACTTATGCCAGCAGGAATGGGACAGCCCAGCCAGCCTTGCCCTGGGATTGCTCAGCACACAGCAGGCATCCTTGAGCCAGTGGCACGGCAGAGCAGCGGGATGACATACCAGATCTACACCCATCCTGCCGTCCGACAAGGGGAGGGATCAGCCTGCAGAGCTGATCCCGGCGTTTGGCTGGCCGTGAGCGCAAGCCAGCCCCTTCCCTGGCTACATGGGATCCTCGGAGTCTAGACAGGCTGAAAACCACTTGATGTCCTTCTCACTGTGCCAGCCCCAGATGGGAACGGAGACAAGCACAGGCAGACGAAGGGCTGATAAACCCCTTATCGCCCACGATCTTATGGATGCCAAGCCCTCAGGAGCAGGGAGCGGGGAAGAAGGTATTTTCCAGGCTCTTACCTGGGTCTCTCCACAAACACGTCTTCAGGGAGCAGATAGGGAGCTTCCTTCTGCCGCATCTGGATGACCTGCAGAGGATGAGCAAGGAGCCAAGCTCAAACCCCACGGGTGGCCAGGAGAGCCGGTGCCAGAGCTGCCGCAGACAAGGCTCCAGCCCCATCCCCAGCCCCTCCCTCGCACCTCGTGGATGTGCTGGCAGAAGGTGGGCACGGTGGTGAGCTGGCTGATGAGGTTCAGGTAAGCTGCACCGAGGGCAAAGAGCGCGCAGCGGTTGTACGCTGTCAAGTTATCCTCGTTGATCTGGGCAATCTCCTGCAGCAGAGACGCAGCCCCATGAGAGGAGGATGGACAAATCCGCAGCCACCTTGTGGCATCACCTGCCCTGCAAACATCCCAGCTTGCGGAGCTTGGGTTTGCAGCATTTCAGAGGCTGGCAAGGTGACCGAGGTCTCTCCCCAGTGTGTTGGTCTGATCCCACTACGGTGGGAGAAGCTGAGAGCGGGTGAGGTACTTACATCCCGCTTCCTCAGAGACCCCAACCCCAAAACAACCCCCCTCCCGGAGGCGCCTTCCCATCGTATCCCAGCGCGCCCGCCCCACGGTGCTGAGCGCCAGCAGCACACCCGGTTCCCCCTTGCCCTACCTGCACTGCCAGCACCAGGCGGATGAGGTCCACCACGACCTCCTCGTTAGCCAGCTCGATGCTGATGAGCATCAGCATGCTGTAGAGAGCCTCGTAGTGAGACTGCACGTTGCTCTCTTCCTTGCATATCAGGTAGATGTGCCGGTAGAGCTGCTGGCCATGCTGTGGGGACACGGAAGGACGTGGTCACCTGCTGAGCATCCCCTGCGAGCAACGCTGCCATCAACGCGGAGAAAGAAAAGCAGCAGGGCCCAGAAAAGGGGCTTCCATCCATGCAGGAGGGAGCAGAGCTCCTCCGGTCACCAAGCAAACGAAGCAAGCCCCGGGGAGAGGGAGCTGTGACTAGCTGGTGGTCTTTCACCATTCGATGCTGGACCTTGAAGATGCACCGACAGGTCCACGAGCAGGGCCCAGGGCAGGCAAACAGCGCTCGCAGCACCGAGCCCAGGGAAAGGACCTTGCAGAAGCATTATAGAATTCACAGCTCAGACCAAAAACAGAGAAATAAAGCCCTGAGACACACTGCTGGACAGCAAGGCATGGGACAGAGCAGGGCACAGGCTGGCGCAAGGGAAACGCAACTCTGCCATGGTTTTCAGCTGAGGGGCCGCACTGCTGCTCCCTGGTGTGCGCAAGGTAATAAACGGATCCTCTCCTGGCCTGAAGGTAGCTCCAGAGGGGTTTGCACCACCCCTGAAAATGTTTTAAGGGGAGGGGAAATAAGACAAACAAATAAATGAATAAAATAATGAGGCAACTTCGAAAGCCTCTCGATAAATAGCATTTGGGATACATCCTGGGGTACTCATTCCGGGGGGCAAAGAGCAGATTTAGGTGTCTAGAAAGGCCCACGCATGAAGTGCTGATGGAGATTGAATCCCACTGGCTTTTCCCCAGGGACATCCCCAGGTTTAGAGGTATTATGGGACTCCCCTGTGGCTCAGCCTGACTCGGGGAAACAGACGTACAGTCCTTACACCGGTCTGCACGAGAACAGCTTGACCCAGACCCTGCCACTACCTTCTTCATGAAGACAGTATCTTGGCGCGAGCATTTGTCCACTTTCAGCTTCAGGACCGAGATGTCGCTGATGGTGCTGCAAGGAAAGGCCAAGGGGAAGGGAAAACTCAGACACGGGAGGGTGGAGGTGCCATTCCCGCATGCCTGCAGAGCTGCTGGCCAGGAACGAGCCGTCTGGGAGGAACCGAGGCGGGAAGCTAAAGGTGGCAATTCAGATATTCAAGAGTACCGAGTCAAATCACTACAGGATTTCAGGGCAGTGGCGCTCAGGAACACAAAGGCAAGGTGACAAAGAAGTGGGCAAGCAAAGTGGATTAGCAGGACCATAGCAAAACCCATGGAGATGTTTCCATCTGGGATTACAGTCACCTTCTTTCCAAGGTAACGCAGCACGGACAACGCGAGTGCCCCGCGGGCCCACCCGCGGGGGTGCGATGCGGCCGGTGAACCCGGTCGAGGAGGTTATTGCTCCGGCGCGTCCTCCTGGGCCCACTGCCTGACCGTGGTTATTTCCAGCAGCCCGGTCCCAGGTCCCTCGGGGCACGGCCGCTCAGACAGACCCCTCCCCACCCCTCTGGCTCTTAGCAGACCACCGATCTGCAGCATTAAACCACCCCAGAACTGCTACCTGATTTATTAATAACCCTGCCAGCGCTCCCAGCCCAGCAGATCTCCCTCCTAAGCCTGCTCTGCAGGGCCCAGCCCTGTCGGGGAGCCCCCCCGGGACATACCTGATGGTGGAGAACTTCTGCCGGTTCCCGTGGCGATCGATGAAGCTGATGAGAATCTCCAGGACAAAGAGGCGGATCTCAGCATCCTCCATGAGGGCTGCGGAGAGCAGCCTGTCCAGGAAGGCACTGGGAAGTGCCGTGAGCATGTTACTGCACTGGAAGCCCACCGAGACCTGCAAGCATCAAAGAAAATGGGAGGCAGTATGGCAGCGTCACTTGAAGGGGGTTAAAACACACCAAGAAAGAGGGGATGCAAGCAGAGAAGACTAAGTACAGCTTGCGCTCTTCCTAAACCACCCTGGGGGAGAGGGTCCCCGAGCTCAGCACCCCCAAGCCAGCAGCCAGGGACCCCACGTGTCTCACGGAGGCCGGACGCTCCTGCGGGGACGGCGACGCGTTCATACCTGGAGGAGGGACTTCAGAAGCATTATCTGTGTCAGCCGGTTCCGGTTCTCCCTGTCACGGAGAGAACAAATGGTAAAATCCAAGTGAAAACAAAACAACCCTCCTTCCGTACCCAAAGGATGGAAAAGCCTCAGAAAGCGCAGGACCAGCTACCCAAGGGTCACCACCACAAACAGCCCTGCCGTAAAGGTCTCCAGCAAAAGAGCTCCAGATTTAACAGCCAGCAAAAAGGCTGCTAAAGGAACGATGAATATCGAAGTACACATCCTGCCGTAAGCACCAGAAACAAGGCAGCACTCGCACCTCCGGGCAGGCACCAGCTGAGCTCGGGACGACGAGCCACCCTCTGGACCTGCCCACCCCACGGCAGCTCTCGAGGGACGCCAGGCACCAGCTCCGAACAGGATCCTCACTTTTAGGCAGCTGAAAATAGGCAAGACGAAGCCCAGGCCCTCCTGTCTGTGAAGGTACCCCTGCTCCTCGCTCCTGTCTCGCTTCTTGCAAAGTCACCACGAACCACGCTTCTGCTTCAGCGATGTGGGGGCTTTTTTAATGCAAAAAAGGAAATCTTGAATTCTCTACTGTCTGAACTCAGACTTTCCTAGCCCTGTACTGGAAGGGGACACGGGGATTTCCAGGCTGTCCCATCACCCACGCCACTCTGCCTGTGCTGCCTACCTCTGCCCAGGGACTGAGCTACACCGCAAACAGCAGCGACCCCATAAGCCAAACTGGAGGCCGCAGCTCCTCTGCAAACTCCTGGTTCACCTCCACACGCAGAGCAAGCACCGTCCTTCACATAGCGTCAGGTGAGATCTAAAAACTCTCCCGGAGGAAGCTCCCGGCGCTGATAAAGGGGCACTGACAAAGAGCCCGGCACAACCAGCCTAGCACGGAGAAGCGACGGCCGTCCCGAGGCTACGAGCCCGATTCTGCTCCTGCAGCAAGGAAAGCTGCCCTGGCCACACCGCACCCAGCACCCAGCGTGTCTCCCGCCGTGTGAATCGGGACTGAACGCAGGCGTCGGGAATTACCCCCACAGGAGCGAGGAGCAGAGCGCGTCTCCTATCAGCCGGCAAAATCTCTCTCCCACCAGAGACAAGTGGGAAGAGCCTGACCGTACTTTGAAGATAAATATAGCATGAAAATCTGTTTGCTCCTTACCTACATGTTTCAGCACTGATGCCCTCGCTCCAAATAGCTCTCATGGTCTGTTCCCACACTTCTTGAGGAATTATGTTGTTTGGGTGTTTTCCCTTCCTTCTCTTCCTCCACTGCTGGGTATAAATAATCCCTCCCGCCCCGTGCTAATAACAGCTCAGAGGGGCCGGGCGCCGGCGGTGGGAGGCAGCGATGAGCAGCCGGTCCCACCAAGCCATAGCCCAGCTTCTCAAAAGCCACAGGCTGCCCTCGCTCACCAGCGGCCACCTCGCTGCCCTGAGACATCTGAAGTCGCTCCCCTGAAGGTTATTTTTAGTTCCCGGCTGGTTTTGGATGACACCCCAGGACTGAGCTCCTGACAGTTGAATCTCTCAGCAGGTACCCGAGGAAACGCGGAGTTCAACTGCAACACCACTGCCTGTAACCGCCTCTCCTCCTTGATGCTCTGGTGTTTCAAGAGCCCCTCGTCATCGCTTTTGCAGCAGACAGCAAAGCACTTTAAACAAGGCTCTCACATTGCTCAGCTTCCCTCGGTCTTCGGCGGAAGCTCTCGATGTTCAGTCTTTCCGATAACGCACCCACATCCCGCTCCGTCCCCAAATGCAGCCTCAGGGTGGGAACAGCTTCAGGAGCTCCCCAGCCCTTTCAGCCCCACGTTCAAAGCCTGACACCACCGCACACGGGACAGCGGCAGGGAGAGCAGGGCAGGGGGGAGGAAGAGGAGGGGAGGAAGGCATTCACTCTCACCCCGCTTTGCCGGCCTCGATGGACTGCTGCGTGGACGGTAGCGGCACCTTGTTCATGATGAAGACCATCACCTCAGACTGCTGGTAGGTGGGCAGCGTGCTGGCAAAGGACCCTGCGGGGACGAGAGCAAGCTGGCAGCATGCGAGGCACAGCCCACCGCTCCCAGCAGCGCCCGGTGCCGTGGGGTCTGCCCGCCTGCCCGGCTCCAAGCCGGCTGCCTCAGAGCCAGGGTGGGATAGGACAATGCCTGCCCGGATCCGGTACTCGCAGGCAGCTTTACGTTCACGGTGATTCCGGAGCCATCAAAACGCCTCCCAGGTGGGGCGGCCCCAGGCCCAGGCAGGGTGAGGCTGAGAGATGCCAACCCCTGCCTCTACCCCTTCCTTTTTTGGGGCTGGTGCATCCCCATCCTCAGCGGCGAGGGAGGGAAAGAGGTGTCCCTGCTCTCCTTCCCTTCCTCAGGGTCTCCTACCCAGGGAGAAAGACGACTCTGCCTGCGCACAGCGGCTCCGCCGGGGACGGCTGGGCTTGCAATGCCACCTGCCGATAACCCGCCGCCACGCTTGCGGCGCGCCCCAACAGATAAATCTCATTTCCCATCGCCGCTTTTAGGATGAGGTTGACTTTGTCGCAGCCCGGATAATCCCGCAGACGCAGAAGGCACAAACCCACCGCGCCGGGGCTCACCCACCGGCACAGCACCCGCGCTGGGCACCGCGGGATGCCCCACCTATGGTTTTAATGACGGCCTCCTGGAACATCCTCTCCTCGTGCTCCTTGATGATCTTGGTGCTGACGCCCGCGGCACAGTCGTAGCTCCCCGTCAGCGCGTAGTCAATGCTGAGCCGCAGCTGCCTCAGCAGGGTGTTGAACACCTCCAGCACCGTGGGGCCTGAGGTGGCGAGAGGGGAGAGACGGCGGAGCGTCGCCAGAGGAAAGCGGGCAGTTTTCCCCACAGAGATGGAGGCCGTAGTTTCCCCCAGGACAGCGCTGTTTATACCTCCCGCCACCCCGTAAACAGGTTGAAAAACAGTTTGGCCAGACAGGCGGTGGCTTTTAACCCCTACCAGCTCCCCCAGTCACGACAGGAGAGAAATGTCCTTCCAGGAGCATCGCCAGCTCAGCCCACTCGCAGCAAGCCCCTGCAAATCCCGTTGCCCTCTGCCACGAAGGCAAAAGCAGGCGCTGCATTCAGCCCTCCAGGCTTAGGTCGCTGCACGTGGGCATCCGTGTTGCGCTTGGGAATACTGAAATGGCACAGAACAGATCCCCAGCACCCCTGGATGCTCCAGATTGGATCGCAGCTCACACTTGGGCACACACCAGAGCCCAGCCGGCAGCTCCTCACCGCTCCCACCACAATAAAAGGGTAAAGAGATGGATGGAGAGGATAAACGTATCCACTTACCAACAGATCCGGAGGCTGCGATCACCGCTGCCTCCGAAAGGACCTCCACGATGCCAGCGCGCACGGTGGCCGCACTCTTGCTGTTGGCATCCAGGTGCCCCAGGAGCTGCTGGATCACGAGGTGGGAATGCTGTGGCTGGGAAGAAGGAGTGAACGTCAGCACGGGTGCTGCATGCACGAGGTGACGGCCCGTTTCTGTAACCCACATGGCTACCGGGGACAAATCCTGCACGTGAACCCAGCTGCACCGAGTCCCTGCCCGGCTCTTTCCAAAACAGCTCCGGGTGCAAAATGATTTGGGGCACCTGAAGAAAGCCTGTTTGACATGACTGAGCAAGAGCTTGGAGCAATTTGCATGGGAAAAATGATCTAAAGAGTTATACAGCACTAAAGAAATTTTGACAATTAATCCCGGGGATTTCAGGAAGAAGATTTTTGCCAGGGTTTCTCAAAGACGTCTACACTTCAAAAGGGTCCTGCTGAGTTAGTGTGACCTTACACCTCCAATACGCATTAACAGGATTTTATAAAATCTAGTAGCGCTGTAAAAGGTTTTAGGCAGTTTACAGGATTAAAAACAAGAAACGAGAGCAGGGGGTGACGATCTGCTTTTCACTCCAAGAGTTCTCCAAGCAGAGCCATGGCTTGGCTGAGCCCAAAAGCGAAGCAGACTCCCAAGGGGGTGAAGTGGGGCAGCAGGTCTGGGACGGCCTCAGCAGAGTGGGAGCAGGGTGGGAAGGCAGCACCATGCCCAACAGCACGCAGGGACCCATGCAAACAGAGCTTCATTGAGACCCACACGGAAAAAGAAAGGATGGACCTTTTCCCGTCATTCTGGGGTTTACCTAAACGGCATTTCCATGGCCCCCGGTGAGAGGGAAGAGCCTGGCAGGGTCTGCCTCCGAGCATGGCCATGTCTAAGGACGGGGATGCTGGGCTGCAGGAGCTGTCGTGACGCCTGCTTTGCCCGGGGCATGTTTCACCCCAGACAGCCCCCTCTCCTCTTCTGCAGGGATGAGGAGCTCGGGCTGATTTACACAGCAGTGGTCTGGAAAGCCACAGCTTTCCATCGGAGCCCAGCTGCCTCTTTGGAGCATTTCACAGCACACCGCTAGCCCGACTGATTCAGCCAGGCTTTCCTTTCCGCTGAGAGGGAGGGAATCGCTCCCGGGACCGAGACACAAGCTCCATCAGCAGCATCCTAAAACACGCACGGCTGGCACACAGCCAGGCTAACTAACGCCTATCCGCCACCTCCCTGCGGGGCCCCCAGCCCACGCTGCCGTACGCCGGCACCCCGCCTGCCTCCAGCCCGTTTTGGGGCGCGCCGGGTGGCCGAGCTCATCGTGAGCGCTTGGACTCGGCGCTGCCGGGATGCGGCAATGCGGCGGCGGCTCTGACTCAGCCCGGCCGTGGAGGCAGACGCGGGCGCTCCCAAGCAGGCATGTGCATCCCCAGCCGGTGCCGCCAGCCAGAGTCCTGCCAGCTCCCCACCTGGATCGAGTACATGATGATCCTGAAGCAGCAAGTGGCAAAGATCTTCGGCTCCCAGAGCGAGTGGTTATCCAGGTGGCTGGGGGAGAGATGGAAACGGAGGGGAAAGTAACCGTCAGTCCCCCAAACCCCGCAGGGGTGCAAAGCAGCACCAAGCACCAGGGGTGGCCAGAAGCAGCAGGCAGCAAACACCGCAGGCGAGGGCAGGAACACAAACTCCTCTCTGGGGTGACTTTTCTCAACAACAGGTATATCTATCCCATGCCATCTTCCTCATTGCATCCAAAGACGAGAGCTCAGCCTGAAAAGCCAGTCCCCTTCTCCAGTACCGTGCCAAGGGGAGCCAGAGGAGACCATGCCTTCACACCAGCTCTGGCCCGCACTGGCTGTTTCCCCGTGCCTCGGTTTCCCTTGCGCCAAAAACGAGGGATGCGTGACTTACATGAGGACGGGTTTGATGGCGTTCTTGATGTTGCCGTACGCCGCTCGGCCCAGCAGCTCCCGCAGACACCTCTCTGCCAGCTCCGTAGGACTCTCCTTCTCCTTCTCGGTGGCTTGCAGCGGGGAGGGGGAGCGGCTGCGAAAGCAGAGGAGGGCGATGAGAGCGGCACTGAGTGTGCAGCAGCAGTGGGGGAGAAGAGGCACGGAGCCTGGCCAGGGAGGGTTGGAGGAAAACGGTTGTGGCATCTGCCCGCACCCCGTGCTGCGCGGGGCCGTGGGCTACCCCTGGCAGAGCCCGCAGCCACCCCGCAGCAGCCACATGTCACCCGGCCAGGCAGACGGGGCAGCTCCATCCCAGCAGAGCCCGGTGAGAAAGCGCCGCTGGATTTGCGCCAGACCAGAGAGCAGCATGGGTGCGTGGATTGCAGAGGAGGGGGACGTGCCCGGACGGCCCCGCTCGCAGTGCCAGGCTGTGCCAGGCAGCAGGGACAGCCTCCGCGTCCCTGGGACTGGGAGGAGGATGCCGGTGCCCAGTGTTGGAGGGGAAGGGCTCTGATCGGTGAGGACAAGAGACATAACACCCTCCCAGGGTGGACACAGCCTCCCCGGGGGAGGAAGAGCAAAGCAGTCACGGCCCAGCACAAATCACCCGGAACATGCACACCCCAGAGGAGATCCATCCCCTTTTTCCACACTCAGGCTTGTTTGGCATCACACAAACACCATGACTGCTTTTTCCACCTTGATGCGTCAGTTTACGAGAAAAAAGGAAAAGGCATCTGGCCAGAAGCCAACTTCCCAGGGCCGATACATCTCTCTCAACCTTTAAAAGGAAAATCCCAGGAGGAATTCATGCCTGCTTCTCTCCTCTGTGCTTCTCAGCTAAGCAACTCCCCTTCAAACACCCAGCGGGCGGCAAGCACGCAGCCAGCGGGGAGTTGCGCCAGCAGAATGGAGGGACAGCGAGCAAAGCCACATCTCCGCTCCTGAGATTCCGCTTGCCTGGCTTTAAAATAGCTGCTTTGGTATCAGGTAAGCAGCAATCCCTCACAGAGGTCAACCCACTGAACAGGCAGCTCAAAGCCTTTGCGAACAGCGTGCCTTAACCGCAGGGACAGCGCAGAGAGCTCTGCTCCACGGGAGTCACCGTGCCCCGCAGTGGCCGAGACAGCAAGAACCCTCACGGGGTGACAAGCAGAGCTCCTGCTGCCTGTGGCACCCTTCAGCGAGGTACTTGCAGGATTTTCCCTCTGGCCGCTCGCCGCATTTTTCAGGAGCTGCAGTCCCAAATCAGCCTGCAGCGCCTCCGCCCTGCGAAACCTGTCTGACAGCAGCCCCGGGGCCCCGAAGCCGCTGGTGGAGCAGGCGGGTCACGGCAGCAGCGAGCTCACCTTTCGGCCTCCTCCACATGCTGTAAGTTGAAGAGCAGCGAGGGCACAATTTTGTCCATGTGCTGCGGGTCCCAGATGTTGGCTTGGAGCTCGTCATTCACCGTCTTCCTCACCACCCCTTGCAGGCCTTTAATGCCAGACATCCGGATCCTGGGAAACAAATGGACACCAAAATGCTACATATCTATATACCGCCTGCTAGTTTACATTTATATACACATATATACACGGGTGAAACTGTGCAAGAAGTTGGAGATAAGACACGGATATCTGCACTGCTGGAGGGGTTCGTGCAGGTGATGCCCCAGTTCCCAGCTCCAGGCCTGGTATACCCCGGGCAATCCTTCTGCCTTGCATCCCTGAGAGACGTGGCTTCCCGCAGCCTGACAGACACGAGCGGGAAAGGCTCTGAACCAGCTAAAAATCATCCTGGCAGCAGCAGCCGGCTCCCATTCAGCATCTCTCCCAGGAGGCCCCCAGGCAAGCAGCAGCCAGCCATCTCCACGGCGAACACGCTACCCGAGATGGAGAGGTGGCACCAGCCTCTCCAGAAGGATTGCTTTTGGACCCGGCGGGTCTCCGCTCTCCAGCTGTGGCAGGCACGGAGGGTTTTCCCATTTCCTCCGCTCCCAGCAGCTGCAGAGCCGTGCCGTGTCCATGGGGATGCTGGGTGCTAGGGAAACCCAGGAGCTTTTTAACACAGCTGTGTCCTTTCTGGGACCAAAGATCCCAGAAAGGATCCTCTAGTCACCAATAAAGTCACCAATAAAAGCCTCCCTATGCCGCAGGATTCCCAGGTCTGAAACCAGCCCCTCAACACCCACTGCTAATGCCGGAGGAAGACAGTACGTGCTTATCTGCAGAAATAAATGGATTAAATAACCTGCTCTGAGGTCTCCCTAACAGATTTTGCAGATCTAATCAAGGCAATAATCCGACCGAGACGCAATTCTTGAGGGAGGAGCACTGAGCAGGACCAAGGCCCCAGAAAAACAGCGTGCTCCTTTTTAATTAGAGGAGCTGCCAAACTGCCCTCTTCCAGTCTCCAACGCAATTTAGCCCGCATCACCGGTGCCCTGAAGGTCAAGTGGAAATAATGAGCCTCCTGCATTATTTCCTTATTACGGAAAAAAAACCCCATCTGTGAGCCTGCAGCAGTAGAAGGAGGCGAGCCTTGTCCTCAGAGACAAGCCTCCGCTCGGAGTGGCGAGCCTCAGGGCTTCGCCCTGCTGCAAGGCAACTGGTCCCTGGTACAGCAGCTCCGGGAACAGCACCAACGCGATGGATGGGCTGAAATGCTGCCTGACATCTGGGCTCTACTTAAAATTTGTCTCCGGCAGCAGTGGCCTCCTGCCCAGAGCTTTCTGGCGAGAGCCGCAGGTGCTACGCCATCACAGGGCCGTTTCAAGCGCCGGGTCTTTTTAAACACACCACCGACGGTTTTGGCCCTGGCAGCAGTAAACAACATTAATCTGTCTGCTTTAGTCGTAATTAATCCCCTCCGGGGTACATTTCCCGTCACAGCAAAGCGAGTCAGTCCTCGATGCTGTCTAGAGAGATGTAACCGCCTTTACGTGTGGTGGATAACGGAGCACGCGGCTGCGGGAGGCAGTTGTTGAGTGAACATTCATTCTGCTAAGAGAAGGGGGCCTCTTGCCATCATCACCACCCTTCCCTTTGGGGCCAGGATCCCTTCCTTGCCTCCCGCTCTGAGCTCCAGCTGTCCGCAGGCCCCGGCCCTGGAGCAAAGGTGAGAAATGCTGACGGATGCGCTGAGGCAGCCCTGCGACGGGCAGACTGCCGGCGTTCCCTGCTCACGTTTTGCCCGAAGAAAAGAAGTTGGAATCCCAAGGGCAGGTTTGTTCCTTGTCCTGCCATCGATGGCGGTCAGAGCGAGCCAACGCCCGAGCACAGCCGACCCTGCTCTCGGGACAGCAAGCGCAAACCAGCTTCTGTCACACACGTGCAACACCGCGTGCAACACCCCACACAGCAACAGAGGCTGGAGGCGTGCCGCGCTCACTTCTCTGGGCCCCCCTTTCACCCTCCCATACAGTCAGCAGGATTTAATGCTTGGAAAATAAGGGAGGGTAAAGAAGAGCAGCCTGAACGTGCCCAGCTCCGGGGAAATCGCTGTGCGTCTCCATCGCAGCACGAAGCAATCAAACCAGGCACAGCCTGCACCCAACCGGCCCGCAAAAGCAGGTGCTTCTCCAGGAAAGGCAGAGGCTGGAGGCAGAGGGAAGCCCCCCCAGGACGCGTTCGCGGGGCCGGCGGGGCCTGGGACACCCCGCTCACGGCACTCACTTCGTCCGGATGTCCAGGTCGTCGTGGCTGGAGTGGCACATCTCGCTGAAGCGGGAGACAAAGAAGTCGTAGCTGCGGTGATAAGACGGGGTGTCCTCCTCGATGTTGGCAAACTTCACGAACTGGGAGAGAAGAAAGAGGGGGTCAAGCCCAGAGGGCATGATGACAAAAAATATTCTTAAAATTCCTCTCCAAACCAGCAACCATTTGTGGGCTTCAGCAGTTAGGGATCCCTAATATGCAGCGCACACTAGCAGCAGGAGATACATTTGCCGCCAGCTTCTTCCCATCCTCCCAGACGGCACAAAACCTGGCCAACATTTCCCAAACACTGCTGCAGGGGTGAAAACGGCCTTGGAATTGCCAGTGGAGAAACCAACTGCAAGCAGGTTCTTAACCACACCGCAGATCTCGCCTGCAGCACCCAGCAGGACGAGGTCCCTTCGCTCCCTTCCAGCTTGGCTGCGCCGACAGGCACGGAGCTTGCCAGAAATGCCAGCTGACCAACAGATCTGGCTTTTAAGCTTTCAGGGAGAGAATTAAGGAGGAAGGAAGGATAAATATGCTTCCAAGCTTTCCTCTAAGTTCTGAAACTTATTCATGAAGAGATGGGAACAAAGGGTCGGGCAGGAAGGGGGAACCTCGACTTGTCCAATCACGCTGGCAGGGGTAGCTTTAAAAAAGGGAAAAAAAGAAAAGAGAAGAAAAAGGGCAATAGCACAAGAGCTGCCACAAAATCCAAGGCATCAGCTCCTGGCTGGAACATACAGAGCATTCAGCCTGTATCCACTCACCAGCGCCTGGTGCTGTGAACGGATGAGGTTTATCCTCGGCCTGGGACAAGCACCGTGCCACCAAGTCCCCACACTTTATCGTCCCGCTTGGAGCAAGGGCATAAGCAGCTGCTTGCCAAGAATTTAGGCAGAGAAATCTGCTGGCTGCTTTTGTGCTCCTGTGCTGCACCCGCTTCAGCATGCTGGCAAAGCTGAGGCCGCTTGCGTGGGCCTGCGATGGAGGAGGAGGATGCTCCCTGTCCAAGCAATCCCCAAAACCACCCCAGCTGTTAACTGCTACCCAGCAACACTGGGAGAGCAACGATACCCATGCACTCAATCTCGGAAGCTGCTCACTAGAAATGCTCTCCTCCAGACTCGGACCTCCGCCAAGAGACACAAAGGAGCCCTTGGGAAAGATCGCGGCCCTGACCGGACGGCAGAGGCAGAGGATTCAGCTGCACGCAGCCACCGCTCCTCCGAACGAGACATCTCCTGCTACGGGCGCCCGCTCACGCCGCACGCACGACGTGCTTCCAGCAGGCAGAGACGCTGCACTGCGGTGCGGCGCCAACGCCAGTGCAGCCCCAGCGCTTACGACAGCGTGGCGTGAAGCTCCGCGGTCGCACCGAGCAATCCCACCTCACTCAGGCAAGCTGTCCTGGGCCAAGGCATCAGGACTGCGGGGCTCCTCTTCCAGCTGGGAGGACCTAGCCTGCCTCCAAGGGGTTGGTGACCTGTCCACCCAGCATTTCTAAGGGTGCTCAGCACCCTCTGGAGATGCCACGCTGCACAGGAGCTCCTTCTTTACCCCAACCCTATCCACAGGCTTTTCCCACTTCTTGCTTTCTGCATTTGCCAGCAGCCAGCCCCGCCAGGAGAGCAGCAGGCGAACAGCCCACCGGCGCCCCTCCGTAGCTGGCAAAGCCAGCCCGTCCGTCCCAGCGCATCACGCAGGCACCGATGAGGATGCACTCGCTGCGCCGGGCTATTAATAACGTCAGCTGCAAAGGCTGGCTCTGCGCAAGCGAAGGAGCCGGCTCAGCCCCGCCAGGAACTGTTCCCAGAGTGCAGGGACCAGTTCCAGCTGATAAACTCCTCTTACTCACCAGAAAAATGCAGGGCTGTTATATAAGAAACCTCTGTACCAGGCAGTGCACAAAGTGGCTTTTCTAAGCTCACGGCAACTCCGCGTGCAACCGGAGGCGAGGGCAGGAGGCCGAGCGAGGAGCAGTAACAGGGCTCCCTGCGGCAGCACTGGGAAAGCCGTCCCAAGCGTCCCGTGGCCAAAAAGCATCGCGAAAGAAAGGAAGGAAAGGGCTTCTCTGCAGCCTGTATCTGCAGGTACCAGCCGCACGCCCACGCGGGAGACGGCAGCTCGTTTCGTGCCATCAGGCAACCAAACAGGACTACCTCAACAGCGCTCCTCATTCGGAAGCTGCCGAGGTCCCGGGGATTGCCAGCCCCCCCCCGTCCACGCCAGCAGCACCCGCGGTTCAGCTCCCTGCCCCGAGGGCAGCTTCCCCCCCTGCTCGCCCCTGTCCCCCGGGATGTCCCCGCGTGGTGCCGCTATGCCCGGGGATGCTGGATGCGGCACAGTGTCCACATCTGCCAACAGCTGGAGGCTGCTGCCCTCCCTGCACCCAGTTTCAGCCTGCGGCAGGGCCAGAACTTGTAAAAAGCAGCCAAGAAAAGTCGGCCTTGCAGCCTCTCCTTGCTCTGTCAACAGGACATTTTTAGGACTCTGCCACTCGCTCACAGACTATTGCATTTTTCCAAGACTTGGCTGCCCCTACAAGGGTGCTGTACCATGCAGCAGTTACGGGAGATACCCACCCAGGACCCACTGCCCAGTGGCAAAAAGCAGCACCGGGACACATGGAAATGATCCAGCGAGAAGCTGGGCCAGCAGGAAAGGAGGCATCAAACCTCCACGGAAAGCGACTTATTTTCACTAACGAGCACCGCATCCCAGCCGGAAAGCTGCTCTGCAGCTTCGTGCCTTATTTCCACTGAGAAAACAATTTAAATCGTTGAAACGCAAAACTACTCCTGCTGTGGTTTGAAGGGGTGCGGGGCTGGGCAGCCTGGGGCTCCCGTGCGTAAAGCCGACAAGCTCCAACTGAAACCCGGCTGGGACGAGCAGGGAGTAAGCGCAGGGGAAATGTGAGGAGCGCAGCTGCCTTGGAGAAGCAAAACAACGGCTGGGAAGGGATAACGCTGCCATCTATAAATACATCAGACATAAATACATCAGAAGAGGAACATCAAGGCGGGGGAAGAGCTGTTTAAACGAAAGATCAATGTTGGTTCGAGGAAAAATAAAATGGGAATGACATCGAGCTGGAAATTAGATGGTTCCTACCCAAAGCGGGGAGGTTGCCCAGCAGCCTCCTAAAGAGGATGAGAAACCGAAGTGGATTTAAGCTGCAGCTCCATATGTTCACCCCAGGGATTATAGGATGGGGTTATAGTGATCACGGGATGCTGGATTTTCGCTGCCGCCTCCGGTGCCGCGGCCGTGGAGCCCGGTGGGCCGGTCCCCGGGATCAGCCCCTCTGCAGCACGACGCCTTGGCTCTGTGCGAGGAAGCAGACGCGTTTCAGGCGAGGTTTCACGCCGCGGAGAATGACTCACTTGGAGCAGGCTTCTATAAACAACCTCCTCCCGCCTTTGCCATCAGCTCCGTTATTGTGAAGATTGCTTGAGACAGCACCCTCTAATTAAACATGAGCCTGAGGCACATTCCTCATTAGCAGATAGAGGAAGAAGTGTCTCATTATCATTACTCACTTTTCTATAAAAGCTCACAAGTTTTCGGTGCTATTTGCCCTCTGAATGCCGCCACGCTTGAGGAGGCGAAAAAAAAAACCCCGCATCACTAAGCCATCATTCCTGATCTGGGCTCCTCATTAAAACACCCGCTGCCCATTCCTGACCACAGTGACAGCCGCGCTAAGGCTACACCTAGCCGTGCTCCAGGACCATCTCTCCTCTCCAGGGGTGCCTGACCACGGGAGGTTTGTTCCGCACGGGCAGGGAACATGAGGCAGGGCTCCGTCTTGCCTTGACCCAATGCCTCCCGCTCGAGGACGTCTGGGTTGGGGCTGGTTCGCTGAAGCCTCTGCCGTGGCACCGTGAGCCCCTGCAGCGAGGGCTGTCCCTTCCCTGGCTCCCTGCTGGCACCTCCTGTTGAGGTTCAGCTCCATGCCACGTGCCAGCGGCCCCTCTCATGCAGGGCTCTGCTTGAGCACCATCCAAGGACCTGAGGAGTGTCCAGAGAGCGGCCACGGAGAGGCAGATGCTGGCTGAGTTGAGCTTTAAACCCTACCTCTACCCCAGGTCCTTCTGGACCCTGGGACAACCCCTGCATTTCCCAGACAGCTCAGGGGTCGGGCAAGGGGATATCGCATGCGTTTGCAGGCAGGGCTGCACTGCAACGTAGGGTGTTTTCTTAGCAAGAGACCCAGCCACTGGGACGGATCCAGGCAGCTCTGGCACGTCTCAAGAAGTCTGGACAGCAAGTAACACCTCTCCGGTCTCCCATGGAGCTTGGGCTACCCTTGGGCAGAGGGATGCAGGTGCTGCCCAGAGACCCTGCTCCCATTGCAAGGGGCTTTCCCAGGCAGCCCCTGCAGCACACCCGGGGCTTACAGTGCCATCGCCACACTGAAACGCCACGGTAAGCTCTTGTTGGCAGTGGGTTTCAACCAAGGGATCGATCCTCCCGCTTCTTCAAGGGCTGTGGATTAATAGGTTTGCCAACAGGCAGCTCAGATCGCTTTCAGCTGGGAGCAGCGAGGGAGAACAGGGTGTGAAAGCTCTCTGCTCAGCAGCGGCATTTACAGCCCCGTGTCTGGGACCGTGCCGGCTCCTGGAGGGGAGAATCCCAGAATCATTAAGGGTGGAAAAGCCCTCTGAGATCATCCAGCCCAACCGCNAAGCACCCCAGGACGCAGCACTACCCTGTCCAGGAGGTGTCAGCAGAAACATGAACACCTCTCCCCTCCCTGCCACACACAGCAGAGAATTAAAACTTAGGGCTGAGCTGTCTATGCATTTCCCAGGCACCCGAGAAAGCATCTACCCGGCTCACTCTCCTGCCCACAGGATGATCAGCTCCATCTAAACCCCCATTTAAAAAGCAGCAAGGACAGACGCTGCTTGTCCAAGCCAAGCTACCGAGCACCGGCAGAGCCCTCGCAAGCCTGGGTGTCAGCTACACCCAGTGTTCCCAGTAAAAACCAGGAGAATGGCCACGCACAAGTGGCTGCTGGCTGCCAGCCAGGATCAGCAGTTTGGATCAGTCACCTTTGTTCATCCGTGCTTTTCCTTTCCCCTCATGCTATGTCTGTGACTGACACATCTCCAGTCCAGCTAAGCCATTTATTGCAAGCAGCAGCTCTGTTTAAGCCGGCCCTTTTCGGAGCACAAAGAGCTCTCGAAATCCATGGGGATCACCTCCTAAGTTGGTCTGTTGTCCGAAACTGCTGACAGCCCCCGTGTCCTCGGGCCCATTTAGGAAAAGCTGACTTCAAGAGAGGGAAGGCATGGTAGCAGAGCTCAGAGACCAGCGACTGCTCACAGACAGCAAACAGCAGGGACAGTGCACAGGCGGCACAGCTGCGGGCTCAGAAACCTCACGCATGGCAGGACACATGAGAGGGGACACCATAAATCCTCCCCTGCAGCTGCTCCCTGTCCTTCCCCGACAAGGTTTCCTGCCCTGGCGCTGTGCAGAGATGTGGGGGAGACAGGCAAGGTGGAAAGCCACGGACAGGGTCAGCAGGGCGCTGCCACCTCCCGCTGCGCTCCTACTCACCGAGTTGGTCCCCAGGATCTGCAGGTTGGGCTTCTCCGACTCCAGCAGCTTCGCCACCATCTTCAGGAAGCTCTCCACAAAGAGGTTGATGCTCTGGCAGTGGCAGGCCATGAGGAGCTGGTCCAGGGCCTCCATGGCAATGCACACGTACCTGGGAGCAGGCAGAGGCCAGGGTCACTCCCCGACAGCAGCAGAGGCCCGCAGCCATCCCTCCTCCTCCCCTCTCCCAAACCGCCTGGGTGCCCGCCAGGAAAACGCCAACCTCCTGCCCGGGCAAACCCAAGGAGACAAATTTTACACCCAAAGTACCCTTGGGATATTTTTATCCTCCCAGCATCTCCCTGCCCAGCGAAGACCCAGCCGCCCCAGGACCAAGGCTGCCAGCAACGCCTTGCATCTCCCCCCTCACTGCTTGTGGGCTTCTCTTGCCCTGAACTGGCCTTTCTATCCCGTGAGGGCGCGCCAGGCTTTGTACAGGGTGGGCTCAGTGACAAACGCAGCCTTTCTCACAGACCCAGCTGGTCCTGGCCAGGGAGGAGGGACGGGACGAGGAGAGAGAATTAGACTGATGTGCTCCAGCAAAGCTGCGCTTAAATGCACGACAAAGCAACCCTGCAAAGCTTATTCGCATCACCCCAGAAGTTCCCGGGGTGAGCAGGGTTTCCCCCGGCACTGCACAGACCAGGATGCAGCATTGCCCACACCAGGATTACCTTGGCCCCCATCCCTCCTCCAGGGATGGGGCTCAATCGCTCAGTCTTGGCTCTGCATGCAGAACGGGGCCCGGGGAAACCCAGAACGCAGTTTAAATACGTCAGCACGACGGGACGCCCCCATGACAGGTCCTCTGGCCACGCGGGGGGCCCCCCTGAGCACAGCACGTCCCTTCACCATCCCTCCCGACCCGGCTGAGCCCACCCCCAGCCCCCCCCGCGGCAGCTGGCTTTGCCGCACGCTGCTGTGGCGCATCTCCCAGGCTATTTATTAAACCAGTCCTGCCATGCTCCTGCCTCTGAGGGGAAGCTGGAAGACCTCGTGCCCAGCGACGAATCTCGATGGGGTGCCCGCCGCAGAGCTGGCCAGATGCTTATACCGCAATTGCAGAATTTGTCAGGCGTTGCTTCGCGCTTCCAAGACAAATGGGACCAGTTGCTCGGAGCGGCTCTGGGGCGAAGCCTGTTCGCAGGCTGGTCCTGCAACGCTTTCTGCACCAACAGCATCTGGCTCCTTACCGAGGCGGCAGCCAGAGCCCCTGGATGGGGTGCTTGCGCAATGGCCACGCTGACCTCCAGCTGCTGGTCGCCCACCGTGTGCATAAAGCCCGGCGGAGAAGCAAACCCAAGCCTCTGACCGCGCTGAGCAGGCATTTATTCCAGCTGGAGTTGCCCAAAACACAGAAAAACCCGTAACGGTGATTGCACCGAGTCTCACAGCTCCAGCTCTTCTTGCAGGACCTCTGAGGTACCCAACCACCTCACATGGACATGGCACCAGGACACGGGGAGTAAAACAACCTTTACAGCTCCTTGCCACCTCCCTGTGCAGCCGCAAACCTTTGTACCACTGCAGCCCGCATCAAGCCCAGATCTGCCACGGCCAAGAAAGCAGGAGGTGGCAAGGACAGATCTCTCTGTATCGAGCACAATTCCTCCTTTAAGTGCCTTTTTTTTTTGAGCCAGCTCCTTGCCCGGCTGGATTCACAGCCCGGGTGGCAGGCAGCAGCCACCAGCTTGTGCTGCAAGAGGGAAACCCAAAAGCACCGAGCTCGCGGGCAGCGAGGCGGGCAGGAGCTGCCCGTCTACTTGCACCAGCCCTGCCTGCCCGGGAAAGGGCAGCTGGGGAGGCAAACTGCCCTCCTGGGGAGAAGGAGGTGTCTGACAAACCCTGGACTTCCAGCTTCCAACCGGTAAAACGCAGCAAGGCCGATCCCTGCTCCTGAGGCCCCAGAACTGTTGAGATCTGGCTCCAGTCTTAAACAGATTCTCTGGTGTCTTGTAGCGTGGTTGAGCTCACACCGCAGCCTGTCCTTCCGACACCGTTACAGCTCTTCCAGATACTGTGAAAATAAGCAGCCGACTATGGCTGGATCTGTGAGGCTCCCACGTATCTGTCAAACTGGGTTAAAACTGGCCCAGAGGGGGAAAAAAGAGGTATGAAGAGGTGACTGACAACCAGCATGAAGCATCAAGCTCATTTCTCATAGGAAACAAGGCTGAAAACAACATGCTGTGCCCAATATTATTGTAACAGCACGGCTTCTCTTTTAGGGACAACCGGACACAGGCCACCAAGAGGGAAAAGGGACACATGTGGAGTTGTCACCTCCGACCGACCCCAACCACCCTCTTACAGATGGCAGGTGGCGTTGCTGCAAACTCAAACAACACTTTCTCCTTTTAGCAATAAAGGTAACAAAAAGATGACACCCAACAGGCCTGAAATCCAGGCTGCCTTCGTCTTACACACAGGAGAGGCCCCCACGTGCTCGGCTGCTCTTCCGAAGCCTGGCTGCGGTGTCTGCAGCGGGGCAAGCCCTGCTGCTCCAGCCAACACCCACCTACAAACAGAAGGTCGATCCAAACCCATTTCAGGCATTTCAAAGTTAGACTTTGAAAATTAGCTAGTGCTCCGACCCAATTCCGAGCCTATACGCACAGGCGGTGGAGGAAGGAATATATTCCCCCCTCCGCCCGCCGAGGCTTGTCATTAGATGTCAAAAATCTTTGAAAGCCTTTCTTTTCCCAACATAGCAAGCAGAGCCTGTTAACAGCCGCTTAACCGCAGAACATCAGGCAGAGCTTTGAATGTCCTGTCACTCCCGATGACGGGTGATGTGGATGAGGCTTTGAAGGTTTTCCCACTCCAACACTTCTCAGGCAGGCTGCTGGCTTCTCTTCCCCCAGGATAAAAGGCAGGCTGAGGTTCACACCACCAAGCGGAGCCACGTTTGTCTGCCGCGGCTTTGTTCAGGAGACAACAAGAATCAATCCAGGAGCTATTTCAAAGGGAAGGGGCCCTCCCGTGCTCCCCCAGCATTCCTAATCAGGGCAGTCAGCTATTTCCAGGCAGGCGCTGCTCCCCTTGCAGTAAACACGGCAAAGCTTTGCAAGAAGCGATGAGGGGAGGGAAGGCGAAGGGAAGGGGGCCCAGCCAGGGCCACGCGGATAATCCGGACAGAGCAAACACAGCAATCCTCATCCAGCCCAGTACATCCCCATCACATGGTCTCTGGAAAAGCGTCAGCACGCTGCATCTCATCCTTACTCCCGCCTGTGCCACGTCACCGTAGCTCGGCAGAGATTTGCATGGGGTGCAACACACCCAAGCTTGTCCTGAATAACCCCCAGCCAGGGACACCCTGTTCAGCTGCTTGCCCACGCCTAGCCAGACTTCCATCTGGCTCTGGAAGAGCCACCGTGGGCTGTTAAAAGGCCAGGAGGATGCCACAGGCTCCTGAGGATGGCAGTCCTGCTGCTGGGGACAAAGGCCACACACACGCAGACTCCTCAAGCACGGACAGCACGATGCCAGGGAAACACCACACGGCTCCCAGCCTGCCGGGTCCCTCGCAGCTTTGCGAGGAGTTTGCACATCCCTGCGTGCTCCCGTGTCTCACTTTCGGAGGTAGAACATGCTCAGGTCTCTCTGCAGCGTGCTCATAGCTTCAGGACACCTTGAAGGACGCAGGAGCTGCGTACCCCACACATCGCCCCCCTTGCCTGAGCCCCCCCTGCTATCTAGTGGCCCGTCGTTACGCCAGTCACCGGGGTGGCTGAAACAGCCTCTGAGCCCTCACCCATATCGGTGCCGGCTCACGTCTCGGATGAGCCGCTCGGAGAGGTAGGCACCAATGCGATCCAGCTTCTCCGGGGCAGACAGGGCATAAAATGTCAGCTTCTCCATGTTGGTCTTCACCAGCCCATCCTGAAAGACAGCAGCGCAGAGGGTCACGGCCTCACACCCAGACCCAGCAAACATCAGGAGCATCTCTGCAGCGAACCTTGGCAGCGATGCCAGAGATCTGGAGCATGCCAGTCCCATCCCAGTGCTTCCCCGCGCCTTGTACACCAGGGAAGGCAAATGGTGATTGCATTTGGCCTCAGCTGAGGGCTCTCTGACGCACTACAGCCAGGGATGACCCCGGTGCCAGTCTCCGCCGAGCACCCCACACCGTACATACGACAAGAACCGTTTGCCAGCCCCTAGCAATGCCCCAGCACCAAGGGGGACAGGGGCAAACAGGGACACCGACAACTCCAGGCTGCTGAGGCCAAACGACACAAGTGTGCCAAGCTGCCAGCCCCAATCCCCCGCACCGTGGACAACTGCAGTGCTTCCTCCTCCCCGCACGGCTCGGCAGCAGCCTCCTCTCTTACTCAGCGTCGCTGCCAGTGCCACGACAAAACAGGCACTCATCGCCTCCCCGGATAATACCGGCCCTGCTACCCCCAGCCGGGAGCCCCTCTTCCGCTGCCCTCGCATCTTGGCCCTGAAAAGGAGACAAAGAGGCCAGATTTGGGATGCTCCAGGCGCAGGTGGCAGGGCATCCCCCATCTCCACGTCAGCAAGGCAGCAAGCAGGGCACCAGCTTCCCACATCCTGGAAGCATAAGCAGCTTTTGAGCTTGAAAGCCTGGCGGAGGCCCCAAGAGACCTTAGAAGCTGCTTTCCTTATCCTGCAAGGAGAAGGACGTACGCCTTCAGGTCCAGTCTCCCATCCTCCCATGCTCAGATGGTGTGTCTGCCTGGCACCTTTGGGAAAGGGAGCTTGTCCCTCCAGGCCGATGTGGCCGAAGGAGCTGCTTCTGTATTTCCGCTCACAAACCGGCTTTAAAGGACAATCCAACCCTCCAGGCACAGTCTCACGGAGTCAAGGCATCGCCTGCCTCCCAGGAGCTGCTTCTGGGCAGGTCACGCCACCTCCCCGCGACCCAAGCACCGGAGCTCCGGTGCCTGAAGCAGCGCCTCGGTTACCTCTGGGTCCTCGGGGAAGATGTTGTCGACAAGTCTTTTGTAGCGGGGACGCAGGGCGCCGCAGCAGCCGCACACACCTGGAAGAGAGGAGGCAGAGCTGGTCGGCAGGGACAAAATCCTCAGCTCCAGGGCAAACCCCTGTGTGGAGGTGCCTTTGGTGGAAAACGTATCCTTGGATGCAGTAGGGAAGCCCGGGAAGAGGGCAGGGCACCAAGCTGACGACATCCCAGAGTTTTGCAGCCAGAAAAAACAAGGGAAGAAAAGCACAGCTGAGAGGCAGGGAATTGGCTGGTGACCAGCATCGTTTGACGTAGGACTGCAGGGTTATCTGCTTTTCTCACCCAAGAAAGCAGCCCCCGGAGACCAAGGGGTCCAAAGTTCCCTTAAGTCTGTGCTTCTCTATTTTGCAGGATCCTCTTTTGCAGGTCCTCAGACCAAGAGCTCTTTCCTCCAACCGAGGACACGCTACTCACACCCTGCCCCGCGCTCCCCACGGGAGCCAGCAGCGATAAAGAGAGCACAGAGCTGCCGGAGACAGCAAGACAGAAAACAAAGAGAGAGCATCTTACGAAGGCTATGAAAGGAAAATGCCTTCTCCTGTCTGCAGCTCCAAAGCTGAGCTGTTGAGGAACACCAAACACCTTCGACTGCCCCCCTACCTTTGGGCTGCCGGACCGCCGTCCCTCTCCCTCGAGGGGAGCACCAAGTCACCTATGTTTCGCAGGACACCGACTCACCCATACCCAGCCCCTCTTCTGGCGGGGCCTCGGACACGACAGCAGCTTGTCCCTGAGGCACAAGCCGTGCCCCACGCCGCCTCTCCGAGGGCCAAAACCTCGCAGGCCAGCGAACGGCAGGCATCAGCCTCACCCCAACTCAGAGCAAAGCTATTAGCCCCAGCCGTCAAATATCCCAAACGTGGCTGCGATCCCCTGCCCCACTTTCGGGGCGCTGCCAAGGGAGGAAGGGATCGTTTGCAGCCTGGATATTTCTCCCTGTGCCGTATCCTGTTTCTCAGGGCTGCAGCACACCCTCCGCAGCAGCCAGGGATCCCCCCCGCCGTCTCCGGCCCGGGGATGGCCGGCGGTCCAGGCGGGCCCTCAAGCATCCGTCGTGCTTCCACACGCACCAGGGAGTTCGGCATCCATGGGCACCGCCACCCTGATACATCCCCCCCACGAAGAGCTGTGCCAGCACTGCCCTGCCTCCCGGCTCCTGCTGAATATTTGCATTTTGTTTATTTAAGGAAAAGGAAAAAAGGGGAAAAAAAAAAAATAAATCAGCGCTACCCTCCCCAGCGCCGCTCCGGGGGCTCTGCACGCCAGGATCCCCCCGCTCCCATGCAATGCATTTTTTCCCCAGGGCCCGGCGTTACTCGGATGCTGCACCCCGCGGAAGAGACTGGTGCCGGCCACCCCAAAGCACCGGCCTTTGCGAGCCTGGGGAAGCGTGAGTAATTCGGGACCGCTTTTTGGCAGCCGCTGGTGAGAAGCAGAAGCTGGGGGGGGACAAAGGCTGCGCCGGCGGGAGCCAGCGACCGCTCCCGCTGGAACGCATGAGCTCACGCCCGCTCGTGCCAGCTCCCGGCGCCGGCACCGCTCGCTGCCCTGCAACGTGCTCGCTCGCTTCCCGAGCCCGTCGCCTCCGACGGCGGGCGCTCGCACGGGGGAGGCTGCCGCTCGCTTTGGGGTCCCCTGTGGGGGTCCCCAGGCCCAGCACTCCCAGCAACGCTGCGGTGGCAAAGAGGTCCTTCCACCTCTCGTGCTCTCCCTGCAAACCCCCCCGCGCCTTCCCGCTATCCGATATTTTATTTCTAAGTCTCGTATCCGCTCTCCCTCCTCAGCTGCCTTCGATCGATTTTGCTCTTTTTCCGAAGTACCTTTAATCTGGCCTCTTAATAAATTCTCGTTTGCCGTTCACACGAACGAGCGTCTGATGAGCTCCTGAATCCTCTTAATAAATTCCCCTCGCCCGGGACGGCCGAGGCAGCGTGACTTATCTCACCTTGCCGGGCCACACGTCCCCGCCGGCGTCTCGGCATGGGCCACGAGCTTTCCCTGGAAAATAGCTGGGAAGTTTCCCCGTAAGCGATCCCATCAGCCAAGGAGCCAGGCCCCCTCCACCTCCCGCGGCCTCCTCGGTAATTATCTCACCTCCAGAAGTGTGACTTCAGAGTATTTTCAGGATTAATGCACATTCCTAGCCCTGGGAGAGGAGCAAAGGGCCCAGCCGTGTTCCCAATCCACCCCCCTCATCCTGATGAATGAAGCTGAAGAGGAGACACAGCACAGATGCCCTCGATAATCATTGCATAATTAAATCTAACGCCTTCCCTCTCACCTAACACGACCTCTTCTTCCAGAAGCAGGAGATTTTTAAGGCCTCACCTAAAGAAAGGAGCAGCGGGAGAGAGACAAAGACCCAAGAGGGGACCCGGGTGACCCATCGGTCCCACGGACCGGGGGACAAACACGGTCCGGACAGGGAAAGCAGGAACGTTGCTCAACCCAAAGCCACGTCAGGCCACCGCTGGGCAGGATCCCACCACGGCCCAGCAGAAGGACAGGGCTTCCTACAGAGCACTGCCTCCGGATGAGACTCTCTGATGTCCAGTAAGAGGGCTGAGCTCCCTGCAGCAGGGCACTGGAAGGGTATCGCTTACTCTGCTTGCCTGAAACCAAGAGAAACTTTCCTTCCCCAAACCCGTGCCTTCTCTCCGTTTTGCCCAGCCTGGACATGCACAGGCACAGACAGGGTGACCATGAACGCTTAAAAAAGCAGAGTAAAAATGCCACAGACCCTGAGGAAAGAGGAAGATTTTCCTTTGCTTTATTTTCCCCTGCCAAGGGCTCTCCAGAGAGCAACAAACCCCCAAGCCTGGTCCTGATGCCAGGGCTGAAATCAGCCCTGTGCTTGGTCTATATGGGACCACCCCCCCCCCCCACCCCCCGCCCCA